>RXON01001215.1:0-206275 GCA_009667805.1 Leptobrachium leishanense | reverse complement strand
TAACCTCCCTATAACCCTCCTATTACTCCGTATAACCTCCCTATAACCCCTCCTATTACTCCATATAACCTCCCTATAACCCCTCCTATTACTCCATATAACCTCCCTATAACCCCTCCTATTACTCCATATAACCTCCCTATAATCCTCCTATTACTCATATAACCTCCTATTACTCCTATAACCTCCCTATAACCCCTCCTATTACTCCATATAACCTCCCTATAACCCTCCTATTACTCCATATAACCCCTCCTATTACACCATTAACCCCTCCTATTACTCCATATAACTCCTATAACCCCTCCTATTACTCCATATAACCTCCCTATAACCCCTCCTCTTACTCCATATAACCTCCCTATAACCCTCCTATTACTCCATATAACCTCCTATAACCCCTCCTATTACTCCATATAACCTCCCCTATTAACCCTCTATTACTCCATATAACCTCCCTGTAACCCCTCCTATTACTCCATATAACCTCCCTATAACCCCTCCTATTACTCTATATAACCTCCCTATAACCCTCCTATTATTCCGTATAACCTCCCTATAACCCCTCCTATTACTCCATATAACCTCCCTATAACCCCTCCTATTACTCCATATAACCTCCCTATAATCCCTCCTATTACTCAATATAACCCCTCCTATTACTCCATATAACCTCCCTATAACCCCTCCTATTACTCCATATAACCTCCCTATAACCCCTCCTATTACTCCATATAACCCCTCCTATTACACCATATAACCCCTCCTATTACTCCATATAACCTCCCTATAACCCCTCCTCTTACTCCATATAACCTCCCTATAACCCCTCCTATTACTCCATATAACCTCCCTATAACCCCTCCTATTACTCCATATAACCTCCCTATAACCCCTCCTATTACTCCATATAAACCCCTCCTATTACTCTATATAAACCCCTCCTATTACACCGTATCTTTGATGTCCTCGTTTTATATATATATATATATATGTGGTATCTCTGTAATGGCTGCTTTATGTGTGTTTTGTATTAGGTTTCTCTGTCCTCTCGCTGGTGGATCAGATGGCCCTTTTACAGAGTGTGTGGATGGAGATCCTGGTGTTGGGCATCGTGTACCGATCTCTCCCCCTTAGTGAGGAGCTTGCAGTGGCAGAAAACTTTGTGTTGTGCCGGGAGCAGTGTCGGAGCTCTGGGTTGCTCCATCTCCACGCCGTTCTCCTTCAGCTGGTCAGGAAGTACCGAAAAACCAAGCTGGACAAGGAGGAGTTTGTCACATTGAAAGCAATGGCTTTGGCGAACTCAGGTACTTCCCACATACTTACCCTTGAGGTCCAATGGCCTTATTGCCATCATTTCAATCCAGTCTTTTCACCCCTTTAACTTATCTGGTACCCCTGTTATTCATATCTTCCCTCTTTTCCACCGTCTCCTTCACCCAGAGCCTTCCTCGTCCGCCATCTTTCCAGTAATCTCTTCCTCTAAAACTCAACCACTTTCCCAGTTCAACAGCTCATCCATGAGCCTTGGGCGGCGACTCCTTTCCCTATTCAGCCATTCCATTTCCTGTCCGAGCGCTTTTTCCACCATCAAACTGATACACTGACTTGTTCCTTGGCCGTGTATGATGTCTAGACTTCTCATTCTATAGAACTGGTCCATAATTTGGGAAAGATGGTCTTTCTCTGTCAACGTAGTGAAGGATTGTCACGATTTTGTAACGGAGAAAGGATTGTATAGACTCCCCCCCCCTTTCCATCTCGGTAGACCGGTGGCTTGGAGACCACATTTCGAGATGTCATCATGACCATGGGGGAGATTCATCAAATATTCTCCATCATTACTTTGTTTTTTTTTTATTGTAATAAATTTTTATTGTTTTATAAACTTTTCACAAGATACATACAATAGTGCAATAAAAGTTGCGTCAAGACATGCAACGTCAGGATAGTTGCAGTGAGATATGGGTGACAAAAAAACATTTTCTGCATAATGCGCGCAAGGGTGATTTTAATTCAGCTAGCGTGCAAACAAGTAACAGCATATAACACAGATGAATTAACAAAAAATGTTGAGGGTAGATGTAGCAGGGGTTAATCTGAATGTGTGAAGGGCGGGGAAAGGTGTGGTATGGCAAATTGATGAACTCATGGTAGTCGGTAGTCAACTGTGTGAGGTGTGGCGCTTAGACACGGGGCGGGCCTCTGACCAGTAAAACCAGCGGCGTAAGTGGGCTGCGCTCGTGCCTGAGGCTCTGTGTATTAGGTCCTCAATATCTCTGGTGTTATGCACTTCTTGAAGCCATTCACGTATAGTAGGGACATCAGGGGTCTTCCAATGTCTGGGCAACACAGCCTTAGCCGCGTTTAGTAGCCGTATTTCAAGCGAGCGTTTATAATCCGCGTGTTCCACAGGAGTGTGAAGCAGTAACATAGCTGCCGGTGTAAAGTCTGGTGGAGATGTTGAGACTTTACAGATGGTGCTATGGACAGCCTGCCAGTATGGCTGGAGCAGGGGGCAAGACCACCACATGTGGAGTAAATCCGCTTGTGGCGTTTTGCATTTCCAACATGAGCCATTGTGTGTGGAGTCAAAAACCGCCAGCGTTTTAGACGGGCGATACCACCTACATAGGAGTTTGTAGGCTGTTTCTTGGGATTTGGTGGCAGTAGAGCAGGACGTGGTGAGGAGGGTGATTTGATCCCATTCCTCATCCGTTGAAGGACAATTGGAGGTCGTCCTCCCATTTGGCGCGGTAGGAGGGGGTAGGGTTCGTGAGGGATTGTAGCAGACCAAACATGGTGGACATACCATGAGACGGAGGATGCGGTCTCTGAGCCAGGATTTCAAATTGGGTGAGGGGCGGGTGAATTGAGGTAGTGGGGCTAGTGAGCGCATATAGGCCGTGAGTCGGTGGAAATGAAATTTGGTCAGGAAGGATTGCGGCCAAGGTAGTGGGATGTCTTCAGGGGACTTAAAAGCGCTGCCATCAATAAAGTTGGATGCCCGTATACATTGTGGGGCTTGCGTTTGTTCAGTTGTAATCAGTCTCCGGGAGAATGCAGGTAGGTAATATAACGGTAGGAGAGGTGATGGCCATGGGGCAATTTGTGTGAAGTTTTGGAGTGCCTTCCAGGTGCGGAGTATAGCTGAGATAGTGAGGTGGTGGGTGACGCGGTAGGGAGCGTTTGTGCCAACTAACCAGGGAAGAGAAGCCAGTGGGGCGTCTGCTAGTGTACGTTCCAGAGGGATCCACAACTTATGTTCCGCGCCCGACGTCCACTCAAGTATGCGCAGTAAGTATTTTGTGCAGCTTGATAGTATCGGCGGGCATGGGGTAGTGCCAGTCCACCCGCAGATTTGGATGCGGTCAGCAGCTCAAATCTGAGTCGTGGCCGGCGATTATTCCAGACGAAGGCGGTAAATTTAGTCTGCAGGGACCTGAAGAATAAGGTGAGTACGGCTATTGGTAGGGTCTGGAACAGGTACAGCAGGCGAGGGAGTACGTTCATTTTAAGGACGTTGATCCGCCCGAACCACGTTACATGAGGAAATGCCCACTTGATGAGGTCTGCTGAAATGCTGTGCAGCAATGGGAGGTAGTTTGCCGAATAAAGGTCGGACGTATCTGCAGTGAGGAAAATGCCTAAATACTTAAGTGAGGATTCGCACCATCGGAAGGGGAACGAGGTTTGTAGCTGAGCGCGTAAAGGGGGGGGCGGGTACAGTAAGTCCTAAGATTTCTGATTTATTCATGTTAATTTTATAATTGCTAATAGTGCCAAATTCTCGTAGTAAAGAGGTGAGAGCGGGAGGGAGAGTAATGGTTGGCGGATAAAGAATAGCAGATCATCGGCATAAGCTGCCACCTTATGCCGGTGACCCGCAACCTCAATGCCGTGAATCGAGGGGTCAGTACGGACTGTGTGTGCAGTAGGGGTTCAAGCGAAAGTGCAAAAAGTAAAGGTGAGAGGGGGCATCCCTGTCTGGTGCCGTTTTGGATATGGAAAGGGGGGGTAAGGGTGCCATTCAGATTGATAAGTGCTGTAGGGTCTGCATAAAGGGAACCAATCCATGCTAGCATGTTGGAGCCAAATCCCATCTGCTGGAGGGTGTAGAACAGGTAGGGCCAACTGACCCTATCAAAGGCTTTTCGGCATCGGTTGACAGTAACAGAGAGGGGTCAGATTGAGATTTGGCGGCCACATGAATGAGATTCAGTGCCCTGACTGTGTTGTCTCTGGCCTCCCTCCCAGGTATAAATCCCGTCTGGTCTGGATGAACTAAACGTGGAATGTAGCGAGCCATCTGTAGGGCAAGGGCTTTGGCGAAAAGATTCAGGTCTTGGTTCAGTAGTGATATGGTCTTTGTTGGGTATTAATGTGATGGTGGCAGAGAGTGATTGGGGAGGTAGGACGTGGGGACGCTATGTCAGGGTGTTAAATGCCTGTAACCAAGCCGGAGCTAAGGTGGGAAGGAATGTTTTATAGTATCGGAGGGATAAGCCGTCTGGGCCCGGTGTCTTGCCCGTGGGGGTCAGCTTAATTGCATGGAGTTTCTTCCGTTAAAGGGGAATCTAAAGCTTCACGCATGAGTGGAGTCAGTTTAGTGTGTGTGTGCGTGTCCACGAATTTACACATGGCGTCAGAGGAGGAGGGTTGATGGTCTGTGGGGAGGTTGTACAGTTTTGTGAAGTGGTCACGTAGTAGGGAAAGCATATCTTGCGGTAGCGTGACGTGTGTACCCTGTGGGGTGCGTAATTTTTAGATATATAGCTTCTCCCTGTGCGCCTTGAGTGCGCGTGCCAATAGCCGTCCGCATTTGTTGCCATGTCCATAAAAAACACGCCGAGTAGTGAGGAAAGCTTTTTGAGCGGCCTTGTTTAAGAGTTTGCTTAGTTCGGTGCGAAGTCCCAGAAGCTCCGCATAGACAATATCGTCTACATAGAGTTTGTGGGACCTTTCCAGCGCCTGGATGCGGCGTAGCAGCGTGTCCCTTTGAAGGTTGTAGTGCTTTTTTTTTATTGAACCCTGCTGTATCAGGTAACCTCGAATCACGGCCTTATGTGCTTCCCATAGGATTTGAGCGGAGGTGTCAGGTGAGGAATTTTCTGAGAAGTATTGCTGGAGGGTCTGGAGGGTGCCTTGTTTAACTCTGGGGTCGTTGAGCAATGTTTTGTTTAGACGCCAATTTCTGTCTTTAGGACGTACCATGGGGGAGGTGAGTGTGAGTAGGACTGGGTGGTGATCGGACCATGTCATTGGGCCTATGTCCACTGTGTCTAAGGAGGTGGAGATGACCAAAAGGTAGGAACATACAGTCCAATCTCGAGTAAGACTGGTGAGGTGCACTGTAGAAAGTATAATCCCGTGTGGTGGGGTGGGTGGCACGCCAGCAATCCACTAGGCGGTGTGAGTCAAGCGCCGAGTGGGCCTGTCGTGTTACAGAATGCGGGACACTGGTAGATCCCCGGGAGGTGTCTAATCGCGCATCGAGTGGGAGGTTGATGTCCCCTCCAATAAGTACAATACCTTCCTGGAAGTCCGCTAGGACACCCAGCAAGGAGCGTAGCACCTTGTGTTGCTTTCTATTCGGCAGATAGATAGAGGCGAAGGTGTAAAGTTGCCCTCCTATTGTCCCTTTGACAAAAGTGTAGCAGCCATCTCGGTCCAATTTCGAGTCTGTGACGCTGAGGGGGAAATCTCTAGAGAAGAGGATAGCTGTACCACACACCTTGCCGGCAGAGGAGTTACTGAAAAAAACAGTCGGGAACTTCAGATGACGCAGACGCGGTGCCCTGTCTGCTTCAAAGTGTGTTTCTTGTAAAAGGACCACATCTGCGTGATTAGATCTGAAGTCCCGAAGGGCCAGGTGCCTTTTTTGTGGTATGTTCAAACCCCTAGCATTTATCGTGAGGACTTTAATGGGTCTGGGTGCTGTACCCATATTACCAACCAGGGGGGTAGGTAAGCGCCAATGGGAGGGGGAAGGGTCGGGGAAACAAGGAGTATGTGCCTAAGTGGGACAAAGCACCGCCGCGGAGCGCGGGAACAAGTGCGTGTCACACTATTCTATACAAAGGCACTATCTCAGGGGTAGGAGCAAACAACCACCGAGAGCAATGGGTTATAAAAAGACAATCTGCATACGTGTGCAACCAGTACAATGATACAATGAACCAGAAAAAGAAAAGAGCTCGGGTCGAGATGCCCGCTCAGCGTGCGACATGCCGCCAACTGCGTCGTGCGGTGTCGAACCGGGGACCACCAGGGCAGGGGTCTGCGTTGTCATAGACCTGCATGCGCAACAGGGCAGCCATCAGAGTAACCTGTCCGGTGATGAACCCGAGTTAGTATCGGGGAAAAGGATACAGAAGGCAGCCCTCAGGAGGATCTAGGACTTCCGGGAGAGTGTTATTCAGGGGTGTAACCATTTGTAGACCACTCCAAAGGGTAGGTGTCCCGGAAGATCAAGTGTGTGAGCAATCGTTGGGAAATGAGGGACAGTTCCGGCGGCAGGCATGAGAATCATGGGGGGTCTTCAGAACTGGGGTCATCCAGCGGTATCAGAAGCCATGTCATCACGTTCTCAGGAGCCTTCCAAAGTGATGGTCAGATCTAGCAGTCGGGTCCGGCAAAAGCAGCGGCCAAACGGGAGTCATTCGTCTTGAGGGTCAGAGGGCGCCACGGTCCGGGATCGATGAGTATCGGCGACGACGAGGCCTCTGGGGTCGTGAGGGTGCTCTGAATGATGGGGCGTACATATGGGTCAAGTCCGGCCATGCAGTTATTATGTCCTTGGGTAAGGCGAGGGCTTCCAGAAAGACCGGGAGGTCAAGCTCCGAGCGTAAGGTTACAGGGCCAGTGTCAGTGCGGACCTGTATGCCGAATGGGAATAGCCACTTATAAGCGATGCGCCGTTCCTGTAGAGCTGCCGTGAGGGGGCGCAGAAGGCGTCTAGATTGCAGGGTCGCCGGTGACAGGTCTTGATATAAGGAGATGCTTGCGTCTTCGAATATTACAGTGCGAGAGTGTCTGGCTGCTTCCATAATTTCCTCTTTAACCGCTTGCCTCAAAAGACAACAGACCACATCTCTTGGCGGAGCATCTGGGGGGCCTTTAGGGCGTAGAGCTCTGTGGAGGCGTTCAAATTCGATATCCGTGTCAGGGTTTCGTTGTATGAGACCGTTAAATAAGCGAAGTAAGGTGCGCTTCAGGTCTGACGGGGACTGGTCCAGTTCGGGGAGGCCTCTCACCCGTATGTTATTTCGGCGTCCTCTGTTTTCTAGGTCTTCTAAGTGACATGCCATAGTCTGTAAAATTTGATGTTGTGATTGCAATGAGGTGGTGTGTATCGTCAGGGTTTCAGAATGTCGGGCCTGTGTTGTCTCCACCTGCTGTATCCGATGTTGCAGGTTGCCGAGCTCCTTACGCAGGCCCCTGATTTCTGCGAGGAGGGAGTCCTGGAGGCCTGATGTCGACGCTGCCAGGTCAGCCTTGGTGGGTTTGGAGCTGAGAAGGTGGTGAAGCTCCGGCGGGAAGTCCCAGGGGCCTGTCGAGCGGGTAGGGGAGCTGGGGGCCGAAGATGCGGGGGTCGCCGCCATTTTGTCCTACATTGGCGCCTGTATATTGTCCGGGATCGGCGTTAAGAACTGCCTAATGGAGCTCGTTGGCGGGTCCCCGGCGGTCTTGGAGGGGCCAGGAGTGTTGGTGGGTTTGCGGGGCTTGCCCATCCCTCTGCAGACGGGGTGCGGAGGGAGATGAGCGGATCGACTCGGCGGAGCTCCGGGTTCAGGCGGCCATTACTCTCGGCGCGCAAGCCACGCCCCTTCACCATCATTACTTTGTAGATAGTTGTTAATTGATGTGCAGGTTTCTCAGTTTGTTTTCATCAGTTTTCCTCAGTCCTTCTGCCCGTCGCTGTGAGTTGACCATTCCCACCGCCTCTGTTCCCATCGGAGAACCGGTCAGATCTCATGCGTGCGTTTACGTTTCCCTCGACTTGTTGCTTTTCTAGCTTCAACTCTAACGTGGTTTATTTTCCACAATCTCCCGGCCACACGCAAGACGACAGTCATGGTCATCTGGAAAGTTCAACCTGAAGAACCGTTGAGCGCGTGTCGATAATATTCACCGATTTATTGTGCGTGGATTTGGGGAATGGGTAAATATATCTGAGCTTAAGAAGAAGCGACTACCCACCCCCGTTCCATCAGTCTTCAGGACAGGAGAGGACATAAGAGCGGAAAGAGACGGACAATGAGGTCTATTCAGAAATTACCAAAATCGAACGCAATTTCGGTACTTGGCATTTAGGCCCATTTCAGCGAAAATTCTGTGAATTCACTATTTAGTGAATGTTCACCATCGTTTGCCAAAATTGGAGTCACCAAAGCAGTGTTTGGATGTCGGAAACTGCGGTAAATTGCACCGAACTGAAAAAGAAAAAAAAAAAAAACTGTCCTATTCTCCTAATAGGAGGTTAATTCAATAAAAACTTATTAAAAATGCGTCTAAATAATAATTAGAAAGGTCCTTTAATAAAATAATAAGTCCTAAAAAAAAAACAAATATTAAAAGTTTTTTTAAAATAAACAAAAATATTGTTTTTTAAAAAAAAAAAATAACAAATGGTCTTTAGGAAAAAAAAGGTCAGTTACAAAATAAAATAAAAAAAGTCTTCTAAAAAAAAATACAAAAAAGGTATTTTAAAAAGTAAAAATAGGGTTTTTTAAGAAGAAAGAAAAATGATAAAAGATATTACATTTATTACATTGAAACCTGTGCGATTCCACTGGTTAAGCCTAATTTAAGTCACCGAAATCAGGTCATTGCATTGAAATTTCGGTGCAATTCGGCGTTCTGTAAATAGACAAATCGATAGTTTCCAATGGAATCGTTTTGGTGCCTCTGAATTGCGGCACATTGCACCGTATTTCTCTCATTTTACCTGTATTTGGTGAATTTACAGCTTCCTGAACAGATACGGTGAAATTCACCATTCGGTGGCAACTTCGGACATTAGTGAATAACCCTTAAACAGTCATGTATTGGGTGGGTCACGTCTTGCCTTGGCATAAAACCAATGCCGGGCTCTCTATAACCATAGAGTTGACCCTGCAGAGGCCAGACATGGGGACCCTTTACATCCCCAGCCACGGCACAGCCTACCAAGCAGTTGTTTGGTTCGTCAAATTGCCGGGTTACTGTGGGTCGATGCTGTGGACAATCCCAAGACTCACCCAAAGCTGCTGACCCAGGGGCGGGCAAAACCCAGGTACGGTCACTGGTTTTAAAAGATCCTGAGTCCTGGCATTGGCGTTAAAAGCTGACGGGCGAGAGGCCAGCACGGAATGAGGTCAGGAAACCTGGAGAGGTGAAGGCTGGTGCTAAGTCTTGTTGTAGGTGAGAAAGCCACCACCGGTTTGCCCAAACTCTCCAGCGCGGCTCCTCCGGATGATGGGCATCAGGTCTCTTTCTTCTCTCCCCGCTGACAGCTGTCACCGGCTCGTCCGAATAGATGGATCGGCCTTATCGATGACCATCTCTTGGAGGCTGAAGTGTCCGATCAATAACGTCCTCGGGTGGTTTTTGTGTGCAGGACGGATCAGAACAAAAGGGTGTAGGGGGTTGGAAGAGGAGGAAGCGAGGAAAGGCTTTGAAGCCTCCGGCGATCCATAACCCAAATGGATTTGCTTAATTTAGATTTCTGCTTTATTCGACTTCGCCAATTACCCTGCGAGAATCAGGGGGGGGTAACCGCATCGACCCTGCGGGACAGGACGGCAACGTGTGTATCATCCAATGCGCGGAGTAATAAGGAGACCTTACACATAGGAGCGACCTGGAAAATAAGGGGGAGGGGGATTTCCAGGTGTAAAAATAAAAATTTAAGGCGCCGCAGCGTTTTATCAGTCACTATCAGGGTTCTCTTTAATTCGGGGCAATTCAGCGATCCCATTCCGGCGACCCTGCTGTGTATTCAGTAAGCACCACAGGGCCGTCGAAGTGCAGGGAAAAGCTGCCGAACACTCACTGCAAAAACCCGGCGAACACACGCCGAAACCCGCAAAAACATCTGGATTAACCCGCTGGAAAAACCCGAGCAGGAGCCGATCACACGCAGCGAAGCCCCCGGAAAAAGCCGACACCGCAGACGAATGCACTGAATAAATTAGGAAAACAGTTTGTATGAATGTGTGAAAAGTGAAACGCTGTTTGCAAAGAAACTGATAATAAAAAGGGAAGTTAAATGAAAAAAAAATTCAGATTTTTTTTTATTTTTAAAAAAATCCCTAAAAATGCTTAAAATATCCTAAAAAATCTATAAATAAAGAGACTCTTTACTGTAGAATTTTATAATTAACGGTTTATTAGATATTGAATTAAAACGGGAATATTTTTAACATTGAAGCCTATGGGATTCTCCTGAATAAACCTGCCGAATTAAACCACTGAATGAAAAGGTTGAGTTTTTTTTTTTTGCAGGAGATTCAATTAATCATAAAAAATGTAATTTCCAGCTTTTTTGACAGAAAGTCAGGATTTTAATAAAGACTCGGAAGCAAGTATTTTGCTTTAAATCCTTCATTACTGAAACTCAACAAACCGAAGAGACAAAATTCAGTTGTTTTTTTTTTAATTACTGCAATTTAGGTCAAGTCATTAATTCACTTCTTTTTATTGCATGAATAAATCTGTAATACGAATCTTTTTTTTTTTTTTTAAAAGGTTGGTAATATCCGTTATCGGAAGCCGCTGGGTTTTATTTTTGTGTCATTTTTTTAAAAAAGTTTTTGCAAGTTTTTTTTTCTTTCACGTCAATAAGTCAGAATTCTGGAATATGGAAAAAAATCATCAAACCCGACCTCTGCGATATCTGTAATTATTGATACAAGAGGAGAAGAATAAAACAATATGAAAGTACAATAAAATTCCAATTTTAACTGAGGCTAGGGTCAGACTAACGCATTTTTCGCGTCGTCCGTGAAAAAGTGCGTTCGAATGAATGGACGTATTTTTTCACGGAATACGCGATAGCGGTCATACGATGCGCATTTTCGTCCGTGATTTTGTACGGATCATCAATAAAACTCTTTTTGCGTCTGGACGTTATGTTGGCCGGACATTAGCAGCGTCTGACGTCTCCTAATCACGCACACACGCCGCTATGCGGACGCAGCGCACTCTGTACGTCCGTACTAGCGGTTTGACGTTCTCAAAAAAAATGCGTTTGTTTGCAGCTTGCGTTGCGCGGCCGCACTTCGTATATTGCCCGTCATTTGCTGCTACTACGGCCGTAATAAAGTGCGGCTGCACGCTCGTTCGCACTGCGTTTGTCTGACCCTAGCCTTAAGGGGGAAAAAAATTCCTTCCAGGCCCTAACGAGCGTTCGCCTCCGAGTCTTTACTAAATGATTACCTCCTCCTTGTTAATCGAGCGTCCACACGTTGACATCTCATGGAACAGGGTGAGATTATGACATAATAAAGCGTGGTACCCGCGCACGTGTCATGGCGGTAGAGTTGCAAAGTTGGCCATGTTTCCCTGCTGTTTGGCAGTGCATGAAAAGTGCCACCCCGCAGCATGTATAATCCATACACTGCAGGTAAGGAATCCCAGGTGACCTGCCTTGATTTACTTCCTGCAGGGTATGAGTTATACATGTTGCAGGGCAGCACTTTTCCCTGTGCTCCCCCTCTGCATGAAATAGTAACATGTGCCCAGGAAAACATGGCCGACCTGGTGACCCCGGCAGGCAGTGAATCCCCCCCAGAGAGGTTTCAGCGTCTGCTGTCTTCTGTGTCTTAACGAACAAGTGATTACTGCCGCAATTAGAAGATGGATCCCCTCATAATTATCTAATCCATCAGACTCATCGATCGCCGGGGTCCGGCGTCACAAACTCCCCTCCGACCGGAGAGAGGACAGAATAGCCGCAGCGAAAAAGAGGAATTGGGTAAAAAAAATGGTGAATAAGAGAAACACAAAAATAATATGTTTAAAAAAGTATTTTTCCCCCAAACTTTTATAATAAAATAAATACAAAAATGATAAAGCGTCAAAGCTGCAGGTCATGTGACACAAGCGCGGAGGTCTCCAATCAAACGCGATTCATTAATTGCCGCCGTCGCCTTCATCGATGAGGCAGATTTAAAGGGCCAGTCGCCGGGGCTGGGTCTATATCTCAGGAGCCTGAAGGCACATTAGTCTGAGCAACCCCCCCCCCCAAGCAGGAAAAAAATAAGTTAAAAGGGAGATACTCATTTAAATTTTATTTTGGGGAGCATTACATGCCTTTATATATATATATATTTTTTTTTTTTTTAAATCAGGGCTCAAAATTTCAAGTCCCAAACTACTAACCTGGCCATTCAATTATCTTCTGAAATGACACTGTTAAAAGGTTTTATTTAGAATAAAGTTGCGAAAATAACATTAATACCCAGACATCAGAGCCCAGAGTGAGCAGAGCGAGGAGGCAGGGAAGCTCCTCTCCACCCCCCCCCCTGCCAGTGACAGAGACCAGCTGCGTGGGGTTAGTGGAAGGGGTACTGCACGCTGGCACTGCCGGAATACGAAGCACAAAATAATTTATTCTGCTGCCTGCGTGTGCATTTCCATTCGCCAAATGCGAGTGGAAATTTTGAGCCTTGTATATAATAATATTTAGCACATTTTTTTTGCTTGTTTTTTTTTTAATTAAGTTTTTTTTTTTTTTTTACATAGAAAGGGATTCACCACAGGGGGGCGCCAAGCTGTGCACAAAAGTAAAAATAAAATATTATATATAACACACACATACATACAGTTGCAAGAAAAAGTATGTGAACCCTTTGGGATTACGTGGAGTTTTGCATGAATTGGTCATAAAATGTGCCCTGATCTTAATGACTTCTCCAAGAGCTAATTGGAGCCAGGAGTGAGCCAACCTTGAGTCCAATCAGTGTGATATTATTGGAGGTGCTGCTGAAAGCTGTCCTGCCCTTTAAAAACACACACCAGTTTTGGCTTTACTGGTTTCAAGAAGCACTGCCTGATGTGAACCATGCCTCGCAGAAAAGAGCTCTCAGAAGACCTACGATCAAGAATTGTTGACTTGCATGAAGCTGGAAAGGGTTACAAAAGGATCTCCAAAAGCCTTGATGTTCATGTGTCCACGGTAAGACAGACTGTCTACAAATGGATAAAGTTTAGCACTGTTGCTACTCTCCCTAGGCGTGGTCGTCCTGTAAAGATGACTGCAAGAGCACAGCGCAGAATGCTTAATGAGGTAAAGAAGAATCCTAGAGTGTCAGCTAAAGACTTACAGAAATCTCTGGCACATGTTAACATTTTTGTTGACACCTCTACAATAAGGAAACCATTAAACAAGAATGGAGTACATGGGAGGACACCACGGAGGAAGCCATTGCTGTCCAAAAAGAATATTGCAGCACGTTTGAAGTTTGCAAAAGAGCACCTGGATGTTCCACAGCACTACTGGCAAAATATTCTGTGGACAGATGAAACCAAAATTGAGTGGTTTGGAAAAAACACACAACACTATCAGGGTTATTCAGAGAGCGTGAAAAGCAGGAGAATGACTGGAGAATGAAAAATTCGAGGTCAAAATAGCCAATTGGGAAAGTGAGATGAAAGGGAGAATTTTTCTGGTTTGGCTATTTTGACCTCGAATTTTTCATTCTCCAGTCATTCTCCTGCTTTTCACGCTCTCTGAATAACCCTGTATGTGTGGAGAAAAAAAGGCACAGCACACCAACATCAAAACCTCATCCCCCACTGTTAAACATGGCGGAGGGAGCATCATGGTTTGGGGCTGCTTTGCTGCCTCAGGGACTGGACGGATTGTTGTCGTTGATGGAAAAATGAATTCCAGAGTTTATCAAGACATTTTGCAGGAAAACGTAAGACCATCTGTCCGCCAACTGAAGCTCCGCAGAGGATGGGTGATGCAACAGGACAATGACCCAAAGCATACAAGTAATTCAACAAAAGAATGGCTTCAACAAAACAAAATACGCCTTCTGGAGTGGCCCAGTCAGAGTCCTGACCTCAACCCGATTGAAATGCTGTGGCATGACCTTAAGAGAGCGATTCACACCAGACATCCCAAGAATATTGCTACACTGTAACAGTTTTGTGAAGAGGAGTGGTCCAAAATTACTCCAGATCGTTGTGCAGGTCTGATCTGCAACTACAGGAAACGTTTGGTTGAGGTTATTGCTGCCAAAGGAGGGTCAACCAGTTATTAAGTCCAAAGGTTCACATACTTTTTCCACCCTGCACTGTGAATGTTTACATGTTATGTTCAATAAACACATGAAAACATATAATGTTTGTGTTGTATTATTTTAAGCAGACTGTGTTTTTCAAATTGTTGTGACTTAGATGAAGATCAGAGCACATTTTATGACCAATTCATGCAAAACTCCACGTAATCCCAAAGGGTTCACATACTTTTTCTTGCAACTGTATATATAAATAAAAATTAAATATTCTCACCCCCCCCCTTATTTTGTTGTATTTCCGGCCAGGTCGTCTTTGCAGCATATTCCTTTCCGTCGCTTTGTTTTTTGATCCCATGGTGGATTTGTTTCTGGGGGGGGTATAAATAAAAGCCCACCAGTCTACCTCATGACTGAGAAGCAACGGGAGCGTTTAGAAAGCTGCCTTTGGCTTCATTAGGTAGGACTCACTTTACCAAGAGGTGCCGTGACGGGGCAGGTGAGCTTACACTCCAATGGCCATTCAAGTAAACCAAAACCTCTAATTGTGCATTGTGTCACACGGTGTTATAGGAATAAGCGCGGATGACACTTTTTCTTCTTGTTACGTCTTATACATGTTACAGGGCTGGATGCGTCTGGTAGTTGCAGCCGTCACAGCGGGGGATCAGGCGCGACACCGGTTTTTCTGTTTTAAAAATAACAGAATAATAAAAAAAATATGGTTTATTCCCTAAGAATATTATGATGCGTTTAGGAATTTTTTTAAAACTTCTTTTCAAGCCAAAATGTGAAGAAAGAAAAAAAAATGTAAAAATTTTAAATAAATCTTGAGGGGAAAAAAAAAAAAAAGTATTTCAAAATATATAAAAAAAAAATACAAATTAAAATTCAGTCCAAAATAATGCATTTAGTGAATAAATCCCGGGCGTTTATTCCGCTGCGCTGCTGAATGCAGACTTCAAAAACATCCGTGATAAACACCCGCCCCGTCTCTCGTACTTTATGGCTCGATGTTTTGGGGTAAAATTGGCAATTTCTGACTTAGAATTTCGAATTGCCAGAAAAGTTCTTCCATTGTAGCAAATCATCACTGAATCCCCCTGACAGTGAGGGCGCTGCAAGAGGGCGCTGCGTGACACCGCTGCAAGAGGGCGCTGCGTGACAGTGCTGCAAGAGGGCGCTGCGTGATAATGCTGCGAGAGGGCGCTGCAAGAGGGCGCTGCGTGACAGTGCTGCAAGAGGGCGCTGCGTGATAATGCTGCGAGAGGGCGCTGCAAGAGGGCGCTGCGTGACAGTGCTGCAAGAGGGCGCTACGTGACAGTCCTGCAAGAGGGCACTGCGTGACAGTGCTGCAAGAGGGCGCTGCAAGAGGGCGCTGCGTGACAGTGCTGCAAGAGGGCGCTGTGTGACAGTGCTGCAAGAGGGCGCTACGTGACAGTGCTGCAAGAGGGCGCTGCAAGAGGGCGCTGCGTGACAGTGCTGCGAGAGAGAGCTACGTGACAGTGCTGCGAGAGAGCTACGTGACAGTGCTGCGAGAGGGCGCTGCCTGACAGTGCTGCGAGAGAGAGCTACGTGACAGTGCTGCGAGAGAGAGCTACGTGACAGAGCTACGTGACAGTGCTGCGAGAGGGCGCTGCGAGAGAGAGCTACGTGACAGTGCTGCGAGAGGGCGCTGCGAGAGAGAGCTACGTGACAGTGCTGCGAGGGCGCTGCGTGACAGTGCTGCGAGAGGGCGCTGCGTGACAGTGCTGCGAGAGGGCGCTGCGTGACAGTGCTGTGAGAGGGCGCTGCGTGACGTTTCAAACGATCTCTTCCTCTGGTTTTGCAGATTCCACCAACATCGAGAGCGTGGAAGCCGTGCTGAATTTACAGGACCGTCTGCACGAGGCCCTGCAGGACTACGAGAGCGAGCACAACCCGGAGGACCCTCACCGGACCGGCAAGCTCCTCATGACTTTGCCCCTACTGCGGCAGACCGCCAACGAGGCGCTGCGCACCTTCTGCCAGATCCGGCTGGAGGGGAGGATCCCCATGCACAAACTCTTGCTGGAGATGCTGGAAGCCAAGGTGTGACCTCAGGTGGTGAATGTGCCGACGCGGCCACAGACTAGAGAAACCAAACAAAAACATCGAAAAAAGCCAACAGCGAGGAGCTGGGAAGGAAAGGGGGCGGCAGAATGAGGACATGGGGGGCCAGGGACGTCTGCACAGGTCAGGATGGCAGTGGGAGAGGTTTCGGACACGCATTGCCGGCCGGCCATGGACTGGACTTTAGGAGGTTTTTTCAGGTTTTCTCCCCAACCTTGCTGTGAATAAGCCCCTGCGCGTTCAAAGTCTCCTGGCGGCGCAATACGTAGGCGTTTCCTAAAAACCCTGGGGCGGCTCCGGATCAACGACACCTGGAGAAAACTCAAGAGGTCCCTCTGGTCATAAACGAAAGACCAAGAACAGTAAACCAGAACCTGTGCGCGCATGAATGCACAAACGTACGACCATGGAGTATCTGTGCGCACATGAATGCACAAACGTACGACCATGGAGTATCTGTGCGCACATGAATGCACGAGCGTACGTACCTGGAGTATCTGTGCGCACATGAATGCACGAGCGTACGACCATGGAGTATCTGTGCGCACATGAATGCACGAGCGTACGTACCTGGAGTATCTGTGCGCGCATGAATGCACAAGCGTACGAACGTGGAGTATCTGTGCGCACATGAATGCACGAGCGTACGTACCTGGAGTATCTGTGCGCGCATGAATGCACAAGCGTACGAACGTGGAGTATCTGTGCGCGCATGAATGCACAAGCGTACGAACGTGGAGTATCTGTGCGCGCATGAATGCACGAGCGTACGTACCTGGAGTATCTGTGCGCGCATGAATGCACAAGCGTACGAACGTGGAGTATCTGTGCGCGCATGAATGCACGAGCGTACGTACGTGGAGTATCTGTGCGCGCATGAATGCACGAGCGTACATACGTGGAGTATCTGTGCGCGCATGAATGCACGAGCGTACGTACGTGGAGTATCTGTGCGCGCATGAATGCACAAGCGTACGTACGTGGAGTATCTGTGCGCGCATGAATGCACGAGCGTACGTACGTGGAGTATCTGTGCGCGCATGAATGCACGAGCGTACGACCATGGAGTATCTTTTCGCACATGAATGCACAAGCGTACGAACGCGGAGTATCTGTGCGCACACCAATGCAGAGTTTACCATCAAGTCGCCACCTTGTGGACGCAGATGAAAACGACGCGATGATTAAGTCTTTGCACAGTCAGGGAGGAGGAGCTTCGGTCACTTTCCAGACTGGGCGGCCGCATAGACTATTAACCCCTTGTATACAGCGTCCCTGCAAATGATTTCAGAGTAGCACAGTGTTTTGTGGCGGGCGGGCAGGCGTGTGTGCATTCTTACCGTCGGTGTATTGTATAAAAAGAGCAATTAAACCAAATAAATGAAAGAGGAATATTAACCCCTGCCTCCCCGCGGCATTAATACCTGCATAATGAGCCGCCGTCTGCAAACACACAAAATCAGGGCTGGGGGAGACGCCGTGTGGCATCTGTAACGCATGGCACGACGCACAGACACAGCCATACCCTCCTGTGTGCCAGGACTCCGGGCGAGCGGAAACACCAGGAAAATACGCATTTTAAGATGAAACGAGCCGTCAAACTCCACCCCCCGATGTATTGAAAGAATTCTGGGAATTGTAGGCAATAGATGACCAGGGAATCATGGGAGTTGTAGTTCCGTAGCACCAGGTGGTGCCAGCCCTGGTTTAAAGGCACTTTTAAAAGCCGTTGGCATCATGGGAGTTGTAGTCCTGAAGCACCGGGGATGCCGGGACTAGCAGTCAGCCTGGCTAAAGCAGAGAGCCCAGGAAGGAAAGGGTTAAAAGGCATCAGCGTGAAAAGAGATAGAAAAATCGAAGGCTGCAAATGAAGATGATGTGTTTGTTAATTAGCGGCGATCGTTAGGGGTCGGTGTTAATCATCGGAGGAGCTGGCACGGATCACACAACTCGCCAGCCCGCCACACGCGTCCAATCCAGCGCCGCAGCAGCAGGACTGGGGTTTAATGAATAAATTAAAGCGCTAATTAAATCCCTCCCAGCAGGACAGAGCCTAACGTCAAACCTCTGGACGATAATCGCCATCGCGGGTCTCACCCCCGGCCCTGCTGCTGGAGAGACTACGTTTCCCAGGAAGCCCTGACAGAACAACGGCTACAAGGCCATCGCTGGACTAGCCGTCCCTGCCTGTATATGAGCATCCACTACACCGCTCCGCAACCTTTCCATCCAAGCGTCCTGGAACTACATTTCCCATTATGCTTAGTCACACAAGTGTCCAAGCATCATGGGAAATGTAGTTCCAAGACATATGGAGGGGCCAGGGTTGTCGAAGCGTTAACCAATACAGGGAACGTTTTTTTGCTCAAAATGATAGGCTGTCCACATTTTTTATAGAAGAAATCAGCGCTGGGTGACCTTTACAGCACAGTCGTTTCAGAACTACATGTCCCATGATGCTCAGCAGGTTCTGAACATTCTGTAAAACGGTTTCTCACATTAAAAAAAAAAAAACTGCATTTCTCTCATTCCCATCCATTATTTATCTCCTGTTTGAGTCTGGGGACGTCTCAGCGCACACACGTTGCTTTATCCCTGCGGTCGCACAGCAGCGCACGCAGAAGAAGACGTTAGCATGGGAGCCTTGCGGGTGATAAAGTGCCTGTGTTTGGGTCAGGACGGAGAAGTCCGCAGACTTTTTGTTTGTTATTTATTGTTTAATGTTGAAACAAGAAAAAAATAATAAAAATCACCAAACCCTGGAATCTGCATGACTCAAACACCTAAAACGGCTGGGTGGAGAAGAGGTAACATCACTGCTCTGTGTGGAGGGAGCTTGTGGAGACATGGGTTTGATCCCGGCCAGAGCACCTCTCCAGTAAGTGTCCTTGGGTGAGACACCTAACGGTACAGACTCGCCACCCAGGACATACTGAAAACCAGAGAAATCTCAATGTGTCCTTCCTGGAAACCAGAGAAATCTCAATGTGTCCTTCCTGGAAACCAGAGAAATCTCAATGTGTCCTTCCTGGAAACCAGAGAAATCTCAATGTATCCTTCCTGGAAACCAGAGAAATCTCAATGTGTCCTTCCTGGAAACCAGAGAAATCTCAATGTATCCGTCCTGGAAACCAGAGAAATCTCAATGTATCCTTCCTGGAAACCAGAGAAATCTCAATGTATCCTTCCTGGAAACCAGAGAAATATCAATGTATCCTTCCTGGAAACCAGAGAAATCTCAATGTATCCTTCCTGGAAACCAGAGAAATATCAATGTGTCCTTCCTGGAAAAATACTCTTCACTGCGGGATGTAAATCTATTCATTGTTTGTTATTTTTTTTTTGAGAAAGGACGACACGATACACACTACCCCCCCCCCCCGTTAACTGTAACTGAAGGACACACAGCTCGCCGGTGTCCTCCTGATGTAAAGTGCATACAGTGTGTGGCTCCCGTCAGGCGCACCAAGGACTGTAGGCGGGATTGTGGATTGCTCACCGTGCAGTGCATGGCGCCGGTTCTGGTAATATGTTGGGGGCCGGAGTCTATCAACTCCTATAGAGAAGTGGTCCCCAACCCTGGTCCTCTGGGCCCACAAACGGGCCAGATTTTGCAGATCACTTTGGGGAAATACAGACTGAATCCCGCAATCACCCCCTGTGCTGTGCTTCACATATCCTGCAAACCTGGCCTGTTAGGGGAACCTGAGGACCAGGGCTGGAGACCACTGCTATAGAGTAACCAAACCAGGTCGTGGAGCTGCAAAGGGATAGAGCTAGGGACGGCAACCTTGGCCCACCAAGTGTTCTGGAACTACATTTCCCATGATGCTCATTGAACCTAATTAGAGGCAGAGCATCACGGGAGACGTAGTTCCAAAACACATGGACAGCCAAGGATGCCGAATCCTGGTATAGAGGCTCACACCAAACATGTGCGAGTCCTTAATACCGCCTGGACGGGAATCGGGCCCCTGGTCTTTGCGAAGGGCAGAGATCCTCGTGGAATGTCACCGCGCGTCCATCGGATCCACAACCAGGCGGTCATGGAGAGGAAGCGTCTGGCTGATCATTCTGCGGCCAGAGGTGGAGGTGCGCCACCACGTGGACAATCTGTGTGTACTGCACCCCAGTGACTGAACCACGGAATCTCAAACTCCAGTCCGTCCCGGTTGTAGATAGACTACAATTCCCAGCAATCTCCAAATCCAGCAGGTGGAGAGGCCGAAATCAGACCAAAACACTGGAATTGACGACCTGTAAACTTTGGAACCCCCGTGCTCTTCTGACCGAGACAGATCAGCGCACGCTACTCCCATGAATCAAAAACCGCTCCGATTCCAGGTAAAGCAGCGACATGTCTACAACAAATCAACACTGGACGGTATCAAATGTTTATCCGTTACAGAAATATCACTGGGATGAAAGGTTCTAAGCTCTAGATGGTGTCCCTTATCCGGCACAATGTAACACTGGGTCTGCATTATCAGCATACAGGCAGATGCAGTAAATGTGCTGCAAACAGATAATAAAATGGTGAGATCTCCTGCTGTTTGTAGTGATCAGAAAGATTATTAGCAATGCAATATCTGTATGTGCCGCATAATGTCTGTGTGTCGTAATTACAGCAACACCTTGTATCTGTATGTGCCGCATAATGCCTGTGTATGGCAATTACAGCAACACCTTGTATCTGTATGTGCTGCATAATGCCTGTGTATGGCAATTACAGCAACACCTTGTATCTGTATGTGCTGCATAATGTCTGTGTATGGCAATTACAGCGACACCTTGTATCTGTATGTGCTGCATAATGCCTGTGTGTGGCAATTACAGCAACACCTTGTATCTGTATGTGCCGCATAATGTCTGTGTGTCGTAATTACAGCAACACCTTGTATCTGTAAGTGCTGCATAATGCCTGTGTATGGCAATTACAGCGACACCTTGTATCTGTATGTGCTGCATAATGCCTGTGTGTGGCAATTACAGCAACACCTTGTATCTGTATGTGCTGCATAATGTCTGTGTGTCGTAATTACAGCAACACCTTGTATCTGTAAGTGCTGCATAATGTCTGTGTGTCGTAATTACAGCAACACCTTGTATCTGTAAGTGCTGCATAATGCCTGTGTATGGCAATTACAGCAACACCTTGTAACTGTATGTGCTGCATAATGCCTGTGTATGGCAATTACAGCGACACCTTGTATCTGTATGTGCTGCATAATGCCTGTGTATGGCAATTACAGCAACACCTTGTATCTGTATGTGCCGCATAATGCCTGTGTATGGCAATTACAGCAACACCTTGTATCTGTATGTGCTGCATAATGCCTGTGTATGGCAATTACAGCGACACCTTGTATCTGTATGTGCTGCATAATGTCTGTGTATGGCAATTACAGCGACACCTTGTATCTGTATGTGCTGCATAATGCCTGTGTGTGGCAATTACAGCAACACCTTGTATCTGTATGTGCCGCATAATGTCTGTGTGTCGTAATTACAGCAACACCTTGTATCTGTAAGTGCTGCATAATGCCTGTGTATGGCAATTACAGCAACACCTTGTATCTGTATGTGCTGCATAATGCCTGTGTGTGGCAATTACAGCAACACCTTGTATCTGTATGTGCTGCATAATGTCTGTGTGTCGTAATTACAGCAACACCTTGTATCTGTAAGTGCTGCATAATGCCTGTGTATGGCAATTACAGCAACACCTTGTAACTGTATGTGCTGCATAATGCCTGTGTATGGCAATTACAGCAACACCTTGTATCTGTATGTGCCGCATAATGCCTGTGTATGGCAATTACAGCAACACCTTGTATCTGTATGTGCTGCATAATGCCTGTGTATGGCAATTACAGCAACACCTTGTATCTGTATGTGCCGCATAATGCCTGTGTATGGCAATTACAGCAACACCTTGTATCTGTATGTGCCGCATAATGCCTGTGTATGGCAATTACAGCAACACCTTGTATCTGTACTTTACAGGGATTTACACTCATTATAACCCCCTGAATCTCATCCCTGTACAGCAGTGACTGAACCCCACAGCTCTCCCTTTATTCTGACACATTCCCGGCTGCTGGATTGCAGCAGTAAAGTTTGTTACAGTGAGGAGGGGGGGGGGGGGGGAGTAGAATTAACACTGGTAAACAGCCACAAATCCCTAACCCCTCTAAGGGGCCCATACAGGCCCTCCAGTGGATACAAGGTATGTCAGACATTCGGCAATATAAAATGCGTATAACCAGGGCCTGACACGTTACAGATCAGACATGAAATCCCCTCAGCGCACGGTGCACAGGACATTGCCCTTGGGATCCAGCACAGGTCGCGCAGCTTCGGCTTTCCAGGCAGGAGCGGAATATAATGTTATAATCTTCCTGACGCGCTGAACGCGATCAGCCCCTGACATCTGGAGATTTAGCGAATTAATGCGAGATCCCCCACCAGTGCAGCCACATCACCTTTACAGCGAGCCCGACTGGACAGGACCGGAGGGTCCCCGCGCACCTCGTCCCACGGCCTCTTCAGAGGAAGATTCTGCCACTTGGATTCCTCTGCAGCTGCCGAGCAGGTATGGAAATTCAGATTTTTGCTCGTGGGACGGTCTGCATGCCTTGGGATAAAAAGAGTAAAACAATACTACGCGTGTCTGCCCTGACCCAGCCTCTCCCACCGCAGCTACTGCAACCGATCCATAACGGAGGGCAAATAAAACACCTCCGACTCCAAAATGCCGGTCAGATCAACATCTCAAGCGTAGAAATAAAGCAGAGACTTTCCATTGGTTAAAACACATCCCAAGCTCGTTTTATAGAGGGGGGGGGCGGCAGATATATATATATATTACACACACACACACAGTGACGGGAATAGAGCAGGAACATTCAACAAGCCGCGAAATCCAAGGAATTGCTTAATTTTAAGCCGATGCAGCCGAATTTTAATATTTTCAATATTCTTCTATTAGCTCTGCTGATCGGCCCTAAAATGTTCCATAAACCCATGATTAGGGGATTATTCACTAAGCAATGTTCTTTCATAGGGAGAACAGTGGTTTATCGTCACCGTGGTCCCCAGAGCAAGTACGGTGAAACCACAGAATTCCCCGGTCATGAAGCCGCCACCACCGATGTTCACGGTTATTTCAGCTGTTTTTAGTGTAGATGTTGCCGGTGTTTCAGGACACGCCGGCCAGTGTTTTTAACCGTTTTTGGCATGGTGTTCCACGGTGTTACCAGCGTCAGCAGAACAGCTGGACGGAGAATAGCCACATTTTCCAGGAGAGTAACGTTGGTGTTGCCGGTGCGTTATTTGCAGTGGCTTCGCTGCCGGTGTTGGCTTTTACGTCTCTATAAAGCCAGATTTCACCGTAGTTATAACAGTGAACATCAGCATTTAGTGAATAAGCCCCCGTATAAATAATCCTAAACCCCTGCCGAAATCAGCAGTGATGCGGTTTGGCTCGGCCGCCCCATCGCACCCGTTGGTTTTGTGCAAACACTACACACACACGGCCACAACGCATTGCGAGTGGTGGCACCGGCTTTTCCGGTGGTTAGGTTGTAACGCACGCGTCTCTTCTCTTCACGCAGCGATGAGCCTGATGTACCGGGACATCTCCTACAACGGAAACCTGTCCTATCACACCTCCATCTCCACGCTGAGCCCCGGCGTCCTGCAAGGTTCTGCTCCGGGAAACAGGGGGTCCTCCTCCAGCGATGCCGTATGTCTGTGGATTGCCGTTCTGGCCACGGTGGGAAACATCGTGGTGGTGGGGGTGGTGTGCATCTTCACTTTCTGACAGCAGACCTTGGGGGTCACAGTTACACTTTACGTAGAGCGCCCTGGCCCCTGGATGATGAAAGATAAAAAAAAAACCTGGTAGCATCAGGTCCAACTTCTCCCATCTCTGATCCAAAACCATGGAAAGCCGACCCCCCCCCCCCCGGTATCCACAGGCTGATCCAACGATCCAGTTAAATCGATGCAGAGGATACAGTGTCACAGCGAGAATTAAGTCAATATGTAACAGCAGGAAAACGCAGGAGTCACCGGCACGTTCTTAGGAGCCGGCCCAGACGATTTGTGTCGGACACGTCTAGATCCGGCGCCTGGTCCCCAGAATCATCAGCAAGACGTGACATATTAATACGAGAATCCTCACAGCGAAGGGCGTCCCGTCCCACCGGGAATATACCCATAACACCCCCAGCTGTCCCCTCATTCCACCCAACCCAGGGGAGATTCCCAGGCAGGGGTAAAACATCCCAGTCTATGGAGCCGCTATGTTTCCCAGAGCCTGGTTACGTTTACACCCGGCTTGGAATTCAGCACAAGGTACACCGGCTCAAACGGCTCGCGTATTCACATCTGATTTAACGGATACTTCAAACAATAAAACCGGTGCAGCACAACGTGTCAAACATATACAGCGAGATGTCATCAAGAGGTCCACCCGCACCCAATTAAAAGGGACAGTATCACGTACATAAACTGTAACTAGTGCATTATAAAACACATGATAAAATAAAGTTGGCTTTATCTCCCGTTTCCATATTGAGGATTTTTCCCAGGAGGCAACATTTACTAAAATCTGTGCAAACGTTGTACTTTGTGGCTGTGCTTTATCCGATCTAAATTATTTGACAGTTAATGAGGGAATGTTTAGAAAAGGCGTTAGGGGGTCTACTGTGTTCTCCAGGCTACACAAAACAGGGAGCTTAAAAGCCTTCTAATCTAACCCCGGTGATGTCCTTTGAATACATCCCACACAATACAATGATGCGAGTCGGTGACTGACCCATTCACTCCATTCTATGACCAAAACCACACAGTGAGGAGCAAGTGATGGAAAGATACAAAATATCACACAATGGATGCGCCCAGTGACACATATAGAGGAAAATATCACACAATGGATGCACCCAGTGACAGAGAGGAAAATATCACACAATGGATGCACCCAGTGACACAGAGAGGAAAATATCACACGATGGATGCACAATAAGAACATTTCAATTTTTTGGTGGTACCGGCCGTTTAAAAACCATTCATAATAAAAAAACAATACTATACATACAGAGGTTTGCAGAAAAAAAAAAACACACCTCCCAGTGCAATAAATTTCATTTAAGCCATATAAAATAAATAAAATCGCAAAAAAAAATACTTGCAAAGGACACAAAAAACAAATAAATGTAATTTGTAAAAACAGGTATAAAAGGTGTCATGGAACGACCCCCCCCCCCCAGTATTGTGACAGATCCAAGAGCAGCTGGGGGTTTAGATGTATTAAATTTATTGCATCGGGAGGAGTTTTCTCTACAGTATATTTAATGCAATCATCCGTGTATGCGGCTGTACCTGTGCGCACGGCAGTACTTTTTTTGTATATTTCTGGATAATTCCGCAAACTTTAAGAGGAGGGTGTAAGGATTGCTACGAAGTGCTGACACGTCTCCTATGGAGAATTGGGGGGGGGGGGGAGAGGGCTGCAAGGTGAGAGTGACGTTGGGGCAGTGAGGTGTGTCAGTGAGTTGGGTGGTCGGCTTGCCTGAATAAGAATGTCTTTAGGGGGAAAGTCTGACCGTACGAGGGAGAGCGTTCCAGAGAGTGGGGGCTGCGCGTGAGAAATCCTGCAGTCTATCATGGGAAGAGGTGATGCGGGGAGCAGCTAGGCGCAGGTCACTGTTTGACCTTAGGGAGCGGGCTGGGGTGTATTTGGTGATTAGTGAGGACAGGTAGTGGGGAGCTGAGTTAGTGAGGGTTTTGTAGGTAAGGATAAGGATTTTGAACTTAATTCTGCAGTGGATGGGGAGCCAGTGAAGGGACTCGCAGAGGGGAGCGGCAGAGACAGAGCGGCGGGTGAGGTGAATTAGCCTGGCGGAGGCGTTCAGGATGGATTGTAGGGGGGAGAGGCGGGACAGAGGAGGCCAGATAAGAGATTATTGCAATAGTCGAGTCGGGAGATTACCAGGGCGTGTATGAGTTGTTTTGTGGTGACAGCGGTAAGAAATGGCCGAATTCTGGAAATATTACGCAGTTGGTATCGGCAGGAGGAGGAAAGAAACTGGATGTGGGGGATGAAGGAAAGAGCAGAGTCCAGTGTAACTCCAAGGCAGCGAACTTGGTTTGATGGGGAAATGGTGATACCATCCACCGTGATAGAGAAGTCAGGAGGTGGGGAGGCATTGGGGGGAGGAATAAGTAGGAGTTCAGTCTTTGACATGTTGATCTTTAGGTGGTGGGAGGCCATCCAGGAGGAGATGCCAGATAAACAGTCACTGACTTTGGAAAGAACAGGGGGAGAGAGATCAGGGGATTTATACGCATATAGCGACAACAACCCCCCACCCCCTCAATCCGGAAAAAAAAAAACTCTTCCCCCTCAGTTTTGCTGTTTCTTAAAAAAAAAAGTTTATTTCTGCAAAAGTGTAAAAGTGACGGAAACGGCCGATACAAAGAAGCAACAGAGATCAGTGTAAAAGCAGCGCGCACAGATACATATAAACACGTCTTACACATAACGACTGCTCCGGTAACGTCTGCTCGAGCGCCGCGCTCTGCGTTTCTTTAACATTCTCCCCAAGGACTGAGATCAGGTTTCAGAGTGCGGGCAGGAGGCTTTGCGGTGAGGAGCGGGCAGGCTGGTTTTGGTAATGTCCTTGATGTTACGCGCAGGCGGGGGATGAACGCGCGTCCAGTGATTAGAAATCCATGGCTGGAGAAAGTGTGACCCTTTCATTATTATGTTACCCATAAACCTCGTAACGTTTTGCCGTCTGCGTCTCTGGCATTTCGCCAGTGGTGTTTAACGTCACATTGCGTTTCCCTGAGGTGCCGCCGAGCAATGTCACAGGGACCGGGGCTGGTGGGAAACCCTAAAAACACCAGGGACGGTGCGACCGTGTAAATCATATTGCGGGTTTAAAAGGCCAGTTGTTCCGGGTGACAGACAATGTCATGTGCGCAGCGGCAATGCTGGCACTCGCAGGATGTACCGCCGGCTTGCAGGGCATCATGAGACATGTAGCTCTGCACTATCTGGTGTGCCAAGGTTACCCCTCACCAACCGACGCCACTGCAATGGGGTTTTCTGCCCAGTGTAAGCAGCTAGTGGCATGCCGGACATCCTGCCGGTGGTGATTAGGAGCTGCCCGCTTGCTTACAAGGTCACAGATAGGCTGCCTCACAGTGAAGTTATCCTAGAACTGCTTGTTGGGGATTGGTTGAAGAGCCTGTGGGGGCGGGCCCTGTGTCCCGCGTGCAGTAACGTATCTTTGCTGCTGTGCAAAGCATTGAAAGGAAGAAAACGCAAATACTCGCCTCCAAGTTTATATAAAAATCTCGACTTTCTTACATTAAGCAAATCTCGGAATGTCAGAGCCGCGATAGCAACGCCGAACGTGTAATACTTATATGGGCATAAAGGTCTGGGAAGAGGTGGCGCAGCAGTAAGGCACAGCTGGGTAACGGCACCAGGGTGTGCCACCGCATCCGCTGCTCAGGGATGGCACAGTAACAAACCCATAGCCGTGACGGGAACCCATCACTATATGCTATGTAACCAGATCCCTCCATCATGCTGTGCGTAGAGTCCAATGCTTTCCAGTGTCATTATCAGGAGGAATCTAGCAGGCGACGGCGAGGATGATGCTGCCGGATTCCTTATTGCCCCCGGTCTCCAGCACCTGCCGCAGAAGCTTTCAGACCAGATGGACATTTTGACCTTAAGACGACGAATCGCTGCTCAGTTTATGCAAAGCCCATAATGATCAGACTATCGCAGCACAAGCAGGACACAGACTATCGCATCATGGTAACAGGTTTCCTGTTAAAGCGGAGGCATTTGGTGCTGGCCTGGGTACCGGCTGGTGTCACAGTGATGGTCCGGTGACGCGGCTCAGTGTGTAAGCGTTGCAGGTCTTGCATTTAAAGTCTGCTCCGCACAAATCCTGCAATAAATTCCACGTGACACCCCACGGCAGGTCTCCACCCATGAGGACTTCAGTCTTTAATGGTACGTGGCTGTGAAGCACCCTGGTGCCCTCCGTGCCAGCTTCTTTAAACGCCCGCTCAGTCACACGGACCTTCAGAAAGACGTCTCGTTCAGCCGGGGCTTCTGGGGGAGTTTTGATGGAGAGGCAGAGCCGACGGCTTCTTCTCCTGGAGGAGTCGGGGTGGAAGAAGATGAAACGGGAGGAGGAACCACGCAAAGAGGTGAAGGCTGCGGAGGAGCAGGAGAGGACGGGCGTCTGGCTGCAGAGCCTCGCGGACCTTTGTTTCGGGGCTGGGGTATCTCGGAGCTGGGCCAGCGTGGTTCAGGATGCTGAGACTCATTGGACCGTGCAAGCTCCTGGCAGCGCTCCACAAAGTTGCCGCTGACACGAGATGAAGAGTCACTGGGGGCAGCGGCTCCGCGGACCTCCACACGCGGCTGGTGGCTCGACGCTCTGGAGGATTTGGCACAGGTGCGCGGCAAAGTGTCGGACTTCTGCAAAGAGCTCAAGCTGCCGGTGAGGTGCGGCTGCAGGCTGCACAGGGACGCCCAGCCCTCGGACGGACGGCCTGTCAAAACCGGAGGACGGTGAGAGGAGGAGAACACAACCTTGGAGAAGCGATCCCGAAGACCATCACTCATCTGAGACTGGAGGCTGCAAGAGAGAGAGAAGGAGTCGATAGGTGTGAGCAGAAATCCAAGGAAACCCGCGGCTTATAAATGGCGACAACGGCACCGCGAAACCGATACAGGCGAGCATTAAAATCTCCATAAACCGCAATGACTGCTGCAGGACCAGAGCCGAAAAACAAACACACACACACACACACACCCCCCCCCCCTCTACTGGAACGTAACCTGTAAAGCGCTGAGTACACCTGCTGACAATACAGCAGATATACCGGCTTTATGAAGGTGTTATTCGGTTTCTGACGCATTACCTGGCTATGGACGCCCGTGGGTTATTGGGATGAGAGAAGGACGTGGCCGGGCTCAGTTCCGGGGTGCGGGTCAGAGCCAGGTCACATTGCTCCAGCTGTTCCAGCAGCTCCTCCTGGGTCAGACCTCCCAGCTCTGCCAAAATCAAACAGGAACAGGTTAAGGATTACGCTTTTCCTCCAGACTCTGCGGCAGTGCCGGCATCACTGGACCCCAGATACTGAATATCTCACGCTTTATTCTCATCGTGTCTAAACAAGGTGCAAAAAAGCCCTTACCTGAGGACTACGATGACAGGAAGCGCGCAGGGATCAGAGGAAAAGGACTACGTTGACAGGAAGCGCGCAGGGATCAGAGGAAAAGGACTACGATGACAGGAAGCGCGCAGGGATCAGAGGAAAAGGACTACGTTGACAGGAAGCGCGCAGGGATCAGAGGAAAAGGACTATGATGACAGGAAACGCGCAGGGATCAGAGGAAATGTCAGAAGAAGAGGGGTTTGTGAGGGTGCTGAGAACGAGCAACGGCACTAGTGGCTTGCTCTACGGTGGGGCCGCTCAGGTCTCACAAGGTTTTAGCTTGTGCCATTACAGGGATGAATGCTCCATATGCAAATCAGTCTGCTCTCACCCAAAAAGGGTGGCCAGTGCTAACTGCCAAGGACGTCATCCCTGCACAAGAGGTGCAGCAACCCCCGACGATCGTTTCTCAGGATCCTCACAAACCCCCCCCCCCCCTTCTCCTCACTATTAGTATACAGGGTTATCCAGACGTGGACCCCTTGCTTGGTGTGCCTAGAGGGGTGTCAGCTATACCCTCCTGACGAGGCCCAACAAGGCCGAAACGATTGTCGGGGGTTGCTGCACCTCTTGTGCAGGGATGACGTCCTTGGCAGTCAGTACTGGCCCCCTCATTGGGTGAGAGCAGGCTGATATGCATATGGAACATTCATCCCTGTAATGACACAAGCTAAAACCTTGTGAGACCTGAGCGGCCCCACCGTAGAGCAGGCCATTAGTGCTGTTGCTCGTTCTCAGGACCCTCACAAACACCCCTTCCTCACTATCAGAGGAAAAGGAATACGATGACATGAAGCGCGCAGGGATAAGAGGAAAAAGGAAGGGGTTGATCATGATTCTACATATGATCCGCACTCACCTCTGCTCTCGCCTTTGCTCGCCACCTCCATGGCTGTAGTGAGGTCCCACATTTGAAGGCAGCCACTAGCGTGGCCAGTGAACAGATACCTCCGGGGCCGCGACCCGATGCGGCTCGAGCCCTCGCACTCGTGCACGGTGAAGGAACTGATGGGGGTGCCGTCCACTGACCGCACTTCACAGATCCTAAAACACGGTACAAAACATGTGCATGAATCAGAATGCAATGCATGCTGGCTACAAACTTCGTCACCCAGAGGGACACAGTAATAAGCCGGTGACTGGTGCACCTCCACAGCGATTGACAAGGGCAGACGGGGAGCACTAATAACCGGCTGACAGCATCGAGAAAGCCTGGCGCTCCGGGAAGGCAGGTCACTGCGGATAAAGTGATGAGAAGCGCAGGGGACCAGGAGATGTCCTGCTGCACAAATGTGAATTACGTGGTTTGGAAACACTACAAAACACGGCGATGAGGCTCACCTTTTCCCTGTCGAGGACAGACGGACATAGACAACATTGGAATCAGGTACCACTCGCTGTATGAATACCTGCTGATCATCACGTTCTCCAAAGGGCCCTGTCAGACGGGGCGAGAAGAATTGCTAAATTTTCCTATTTCGTGACAGAAAGTTAGAATTTTATTAAGGTCTCTGAGGCGAGTATTTGCAATCTCTTTCTGGCTATAAGGAGAAGCAAGGAAGAGGCCTTGCTGTTCCTGCACTGGCCTTACGGACTGGGTTGAGAGGTAAAATACGGATTAGGGGGGGGGGGGTTGGCTTTTTACCTATTAAGTTTTTTTATATTTTCTGTTCTTTCTGCCGTAGAGAAATAAAGCTGAAAGAGTCTGAAGCTATGAAGCCTCAGAGACCGGTGTGAATAATATAAGCCCAGGCAGATCATTTTAAGTGGGGTTTTACAAAAGAAGTTCTGTGGAAAGGTCTAAAAATTATTGCTGGAAATGTGCCAGAAAGAGATGACAAGATTACAGCCAGTCTGCAGCCGGGAGCCGTGAAAAAGGAGACACAGGTCTTTTCACGGAGACAGCTCCCAGAACACGAGGTTTCTATTTTTCTTTCTCATCGCACCCTCACCGCTTACCGATGTCGTTTCCCGAGCTGCAGCCGGCGTGACCGTCGATATCCTCTAAAGACAGGACTTTGAAAGAAGCGAGCGGGGTGGATCCGGGCTGCGTGGAAATCATTCCTCGGAAGCGAGTGACCGTCCACGTGCGAACGTGGTTATTATCTGCACAGACTGAGGGGGAAAACAAGGATAATACAAAATAAATAACCGCAGCTTCTGCCTAATTTTTCATGGAGTACCCCTTTAAGAGCCTCCACCAATAGAGAGCAGCCGTTTACTCCATTAAAAATAGACTTCCCCTTTTTTTGTTCTTAATGCACAATTCTCTTGCCGGTCACTTTTACCGGCTGGGTTGGAACTCAGCCCAATGTGTTCCATGTCCACTAAGCACGAGGAAGGCCTTGTGGCTCCAGGCCAGGAATGGGGGGGGGGGGGGGTGCAGCATGTACCCAGTTACCTGAAATAAGGTGTCTCTCAGACAGCATGATCTTGGTAACAGGGCTGCGATGGACGGTGAAAGTCTGGAACAGCTGAGGACCTGACCCCACTGTCTCCGGGTGCTGCACGATGACCCTCACCACCCCGGAGCTGGTGCCATATGCGATCTCTATCCAGTTACCGCTGTCACCTGCACAGCAAAGGACGGGAGCTTAATTACAGCAATTTAATGACAGGCACCAATGCATACGCACGTAGTATGGACGGTAGAGCTGCACATGTAAAAAGGGGATAAAATTGTATTTCTCATATCATACAATAAAATGGCCAGTATGCACGCCTTCCCCATGGCACTTGTGAGCCAGACACGCACTTTGGCCCGTAAAGCGATTTACTCATACACCAGATATCCATTTATCAAGCAAGGGGGGGAAAGCCAACTACCATGAAGCTGGTATTCCTAAGCAGAAAGATAAAGGAGAATCCTGCACACAAGTCACATGCAGCAATATGCTTAACAATGCAGCAGGCACTCGGGAAAGACCAACTCCAGAGCAGATCAGAAAAAAAAAAATATTCCAGAAGGGAACCAGGTGCTCCTTAAATATTTAGAGGGAAACCAAAACAACATAAGACTGCAAACATTGCTTCTTAAATAAAGCGCCTTCACGATTTTAACCCTTTCACTTTGGTGAAAAAAAGCCGTGTGCATCAAGTTCAGCCCTTGACACAGACATGTGACTATGTAAATGAATCGCGCTACTTTTATACATTGTATTATATGAAACGTCCCCATGTTATATATAGACACTTAATTACCCTATAGGGAGGAGTGAACGTGTAAGATGCTGCAGACAGCTCTGCACACACGACTGTGTGATGGCAACGTTAATCCAAACACTATGACTCGTGACACCGCCATATACCAAGGGGAGTCTGAGTGCAGGGCTTAGCTGTACCTTAATGTTCGTCTTACTTGTTTTGGGGGTCAGGTAAACACTTAATGCCGTGATCGCATCCTCTGACGGGTCCCGGTAAAGCTCCGTCACCAGCAGGTCATTATCTTTCATGCGCAGTGGGAACTTCTGGACATCTGATGAGAGACCGAGCGATACGCACAACGTTACCGATCATTACCAACCATAACAAGGCACAGACTAAGGAGATGGGGGTGGAAAGAGTCACACCCAGAGACAAATGTCAAACTACGTACATGAAAGGGGGAGGATTGTTATACCGGAGTCTTACCTACATAGTAGATGGAGCCATTGTTACAGCCCAGGAGGAGGAAGGAGCCGGCGGTGTCGTAGCTGTTTATAGGCACCACATCTTGAATCTACGGCAATAAAACGTGATAGGATTGGTGTTTAGAACACGTGAGATGCAACAATCAGGACGAGGCAACTTCCTGACGGCCGGCAGACCCTATAACCTCCCACCAAGATAGATCACTATTTAACGCTACTCCGCACCCACCAGCCAGGTGATAACAAAGAGGATCCAGGAGAAGAGGGGGGGGGCGCACGGACAGACACCGTGAAGGTGCAGCGTCCTCACCTGCCAGTGCTTGGTCACTGCGTTCCACACGCCGATCTTTCCCGTGTGACTGGTGGCGATTAACTGGTTGCCAACAAAGAATAAAGCTTCTACAGGGACCCCCAGGCTGAAAACCCCTGCAAAAAGAAAAAAAAACAATGTAAAAGGGCCCGAAACAACTCAACCCGGGGCAGGAGATCCTAAACCGGGTGTTTGCCGATTAGGGAAGGAGGTCAGATGTCGCAGGAAAAAAAAAAAAAATGTATTATATGTTCGGCAGAAAAATAAGCTCCTCTCATTGGCTCACATTTACAAAGTATTCAGACGCCTAACTTTTTTTTTTTTTACATTGCAGCCTTATTCTATAATGGGTTAAATCAGGGCAAAGCAAGCTTGGCCCTCCAGATGTTTTGGAACTACATCTCCCATGATGCTCAGGCACTCGTTAATTACGAAAAAAAATAAAAATCTGGAAGGCCAAAGGCTGCTTGGCCTCTGTGTTAAATCTAGCACAGTCCCACCATCCCATCTGCGCCCAACACCCCATAACGAAGAATAAACCAGACCCACCAACACACAATAAAGAAGAAAAAAACAGGATGTGACAGCGCTAAACCACCAGTGGTGCTGCAAAGGGTTAAGTTATGATTTAATATTTTTCCTTTTTAACAAATCTGCAAAAATCTTTCTTGCTTTGTCATTATTGGGGAACTAAGCGGCAAATTAATAAGTTTTAGCAAAAAGGCAACACACACACACTGTACATCTGCAAAAAGCCACCCAGGAAAAAATGCCACGGTGCACAGCCCAGGAGGATTGTATGTAGATGGACGCACTCAGGGACTTAAAACGTCGTGTTTTAACCTTTTCTCTATTAATCCAGTAAAAGTTGTGTCCGAGAACTGACGTTCTTGAGCCTTGAGAAAGGGGCTGAAACAGCGGTTCTCAGACACAACTTTAAGGCTAGGGTCAGACGAGCGTGATTTCTACGGACTGTACGTCCGTGCACACAGACGACGTCAGTACGGAAGACGCAGTAGTGGCCACACAGTCCGTTTATTCACTGACGTATATTTTGACGGATGTAGGAGAAAATAAAAAGCAAAACCATTTTGTCCGTGAAAAATACTGGACGTATAACCGTCTGACCACGTTCCATCACTCACACACAAAGCTATGCGGACGTTGCGGACGCAGCGCACTTTGTGCGGCCATTCTAGGGGTTGTACGTTCTTGTCTGCCTTGCGTCCGTGGGCCGCGGCTGTTGTGCGTCCGCAGTTCAGTGCGGACGTACTTCGTGTAACTGGCTCCGATAGGCTTTCGGTCATGCTATCACGGATGTACTTTTAGGCTAGGGTCAGACGAAAGCAGTTTTAATGTGCGTTTAGACGCACGAAATCACGGCCGTGCTAGCAGCAAATGACGTCCAATGCCGGGGAACACCCGAAGTACGGTCGCACGAAAGTCCGGCTGCGCAACGCAAGTGGCAAACGAACGCATTTTGTCGAGAACGTCAAACCGCTACTACTGACGTATAGAGTGCGCTGCGTCCGCTAGCGGCGTGTGTGCGTGATTTGGAGATGTCAGACGCTGCTAATGTCCGGCCAACATAACGTCCAGATGCACAAAGGGTTTTATTGATGATCCGTACAAAATCACGAACGCAAATGCGCATCGTATGACTGCTATCGCGTACTCCGTGAAAAAATGCGTCCATTCGTTCGAACGCACTTTTTCACAGACAACGCGAAAATGCGTTCGTCTGACCCTAGCCTTAGGCGCAATCACGGACGTGAACACTACGCTCGTCTGACACCAGCCTTAATGGATTAATAAGGCAACGTGTTTTATCCTTTTTTTCGATTTCCCTGAGCGCACACACACACGTTACCATTTTACCCAACAATAACCAGCTTGTCTTCCAGGAATATTAAATAAAAAATGCAGGATGGAAATGTAACCCCTTCACTACCAAGTTGCATTTCCATAAAGGCTCTGCCAGGACCCAGTGGATTTATGGGAAACCGCTTTCCATTGCAGAGAGTGTAAAAACGAACGTGCCCTTCATAAAATGCATTTCAGAGATCGTAAGCTCATGTGGCAGACAGAGGGTTGCCAGGGCGGGCATGTTTTCCTGGACACGTTACTATTTCACGCAGAGGGGAGCACAGGGAAAAGTGCTGCCCTGCAACATGTATAATTCATATGCTGCAGGAAGGAAATCAAGGCAGGTCCCCTGGGATTCCTTACCTGCAGCGTATGGATTCTACATGCTGCGGGGTGGCATTTTTCATGCACTGCCCATCAGCATGAATACATAATATGTACCCAGGAAAACATGGCCGACCTGGCAGCCCTAGGGTTAATAGATGTATAATAATACAGCTGGGGATCTGTGACTCTGCAAAAGAATAACTGAACCCCAATGTGTGGAAACTGCTTCAGCACCTCGGATGACATGTCCCAGGAGCTGACAATTTGGGATAACAGGATTCCATTTGTCACATGTTACACCATTTATATAGCGCCAACAGATTCCGCAGCACTGTACAATGGGAGGAAGCATGAACAGGAGACATAAATAAGACGCAAGGAAAAGACGGCTCAGCCCACAGGAACATTCATTATGAGCCCGTCTCACCGATTTCACTGCCACTGCCGTCTCCATTGATGGACCAGAGGATGATCTCGCTGTAGGAGGAGACGGCCAGCATCTTGTCATTATCTCCCAGCGTCCCACCCATGGCCTTGGCGTTCAACGCAACGCGCTCGATTACCCAGTCTAAGCAGGGGCTGGTGAAAATCAGCTGCCAGCCGGAGGTTTCCTTCATCCTAAGAGAGAAGAGGCAAAAAGAGAAGAAGGGGAGCTTTGGATACGAGCAGAGGAAATTAAAGCTGGGGCGACACCAGATTCCAGATACACGGGGGGGCGCGGGGGGCTTCAGCCCAAATGTTAAACCTAAAATATGTGTAAGATTGAAGCAGATGCATCAGCACACCGGGGGACGCGTCAGGCACCGTGTTATGTACTGACGCATAGGCATACGGCTCACCTGTAGCACACGATGAACTGAGCATATGCCACCGCAATCCAGTTATGATGCCCACAGATGATGCGCACCATGCCGGGATCAATGGACGGACCTAGAACACAACAAAGTCTGAAATTTGGACCAGGGGCAGCTAGAGGAACAAACACAATATAAAACATGATGCAAAACTCCGTATTTGAACAGTTTATGTAAAATAAAAGATTTAAAAGTGCTCCGATTGTGACGAGAGCCCTGAATGTCATTGGTCATCACGATATGTTAACCCCTGACATGCTGAAGCAGTCTGCTAGTCGCGTATCAGTGGGTAAATTCGCAAGGAATAATCCTTTATATGGCACTGTCTGATGTAGTACAGGTTGCTGCTTGACTCAGATAGAGAGGCAGTGTTACACACCTGCCAATAATGTCAGAGAAGATGGGTGGTATATCTGTGTTGAGCGCTACCTGTAGATGTGTATGTTGCGCTTTGTGAAGTGCACCTTCTATATGGAGGTATCCTACCTATGGTGAGAGGTGATGACCTCAGGTTTAATAATATACCTCACAAAAATAGGGAGGATTTAGGAGACCCTGGTCTTTTCCCAAAGAATCTCAAGGGAATACTTAAGGTAGAGATGGTGATGACAGGTTTAAATCGTACTCTGCGTTCCCCGTGATCAAAAAGGGGATATATGGGATTCTGATGCACCTATCACATTAGTGTATTTTCGTGAGAACACAAAGTTTGGGGGAGCAATGGCAATCAAATAAAGTCACTATCTGGTGGTTAAAAAGATGTGCTGTATGAGACACCTATTTGGTCTGGGTAGTGCCAGAAGTCCTCTAGTAGTTTACTGTCCTCTAGTGGTTAGACTAGGTAACGCAGTCTCTGAATGCAGTGTAAAAAACAGATGTGTCTTCAGTTTTTCCTCTTCTTCCGTCCTTAACATATGCAAGACAGAAAAAAGGCATACATAGTGCAACACTGTATAATTAAGCTTGTTTGTTCAGATAAAAGGTGGATTGAACTCACGTGGTCTAGAGCCTTTTATCTGAACAAACAAGCTTACAGTGTTGCACTATGTATGCCTTTTTTCTGTCTTGCATATGTTAAGGACGGAAGAAGAGGAAAAACTGAAGACACATCTGTTTTTTACACTGCATTCAGAGACTGCGTTACCTAGTCTAACCACTAGAGGACAGTAAACTACTAGAGGACTTCTGGCACTACCCAGACCAAATAGGTGTCTCATACAGCACATCTTTTTAACCACCAGATAGTGACTTTATTTGATTGCCATTGCTCCCCCAAACTTTGTGTTCTCACGAAAATACACTAATGTGATAGGTGCATCAGAATCCCATATATCCCCTTTTTGATCACGGGGAACGCAGAGTACGATTTAAACCTGTCATCACCATCTCTACCTTAAGTATTCCCTTGAGATTCTTTGGGAAAAGACCAGGGTCTCCTAAATCCTCCCTATTTTTGTGAGGTATATTATTAAACCTGAGGTCATCACATCTCACCATAGGTAGGATACCTCCATATAGAAGGTGCACTTCACAAAGCGCAACATACACATCTACAGGTAGCGCTCAACACAGATATACCACCCATCTTCTCTGCTAGTCGCCATTGCCCTAAATAATAATTGGTGTTCTGGTTCAAGATCCCTGCCATAAAGCACTCTGCGCAGTCAGGGACTCTGCCATAAAGCACTCTGCGCAGTCAGGGACTCTGCCATAAAGCACTCTGCGCAGTCAGGGACTCTGCCATAAAGCACTCTGCGCAGTCAGGGACTCTGCCATAAAGCACTCTGCGCAGTCAGGGACTCTGCCATAAAGCACTCTGCGCAGTCAGGGACTCTGCCATAAAGCACTCTGCGCAGTCAGGGACTCTGCCATAAAGCACTCTGCGCAGTCAGGGACTCTGCCATAAAGCACTCTGCGCAGTCAGGGACTCTGCCATAAAGCACTCTGCGCAGTCAGGGACTCTGCCATAAAGCACTCTGCGCAGTCAGGGACTCTGCCATAAAGCACTCTGCGCAGTCAGGGACTCTGCCATAAAGCACTCTGCGCAGTCAGGGACTCTGCCATAAAGCACTCTGCGCAGTCAGGGACTCTGCCATAAAGCACTCTGCGCAGTCAGGGACTCTGCCATAAAGCACTCTGCGCAGTCAGGGAAATAACACCCAAGATACACCTGTAACAGTTTACGGAGATCATACTCACCCCCAATCCCAATGCACCGCTCCTCTATCAGACGCCCCAAGATACCAGCACCGCCCAGGTTGGGGGGCATGGTGTTGCTTCTCCGGACTGGCACCCGTTCATTGACAGAGGTTCTGGAGCTGGCCTGAAGGCCGGAGACACTGTGCCGGTTCCTCCTCTTTGCCGGGAAAACTACCAAACAGGAGCAGTGAGATGATCAGTGACAGCGGCGAGACGGCACGGACGTTTACGAGAGGACCCAGAGCTGAGGATCTGCATCAGGGGGGCACATTCACACATCTTTGCGCGTTCCTTCACACCCACTACGCATTCAATCGCTGTGTTACATTTAATCCAGATGGTAAAACGTATCATTTTGGTGTGTGGGGAGGGGGGCCTGGGTATACAGGGATTGCTAGAGGTGATGGATGTGTGGATCAGTAATACTCACTGGGCGCGGGTAAGTAGCCATTAAACAGCACGCTGCCACAGGACGAGCGGTCCAGCTCATCGCACAGCTGCAGACGTCTGACTGTCGTGGAGAGAACACAGGGCTCATTTACCATCTACCCCAACCAGAGAGCGAGATGGGTCACAGGACGCACAACATTACACGGGAATCCAGACAGAGCAAGACACGTCACAGGACGCACGACGTTACAAGGGAATCCATCCAGACAGAGCGAGCAAGACGTCATACAGGACGCGTGACGTTACACACCTGAATCCAGACAGAGCGAGCGAGACACGTTACAGGACGCACAACATTACACGGGAATCCATCCAGACAGAGTGAGACACGATGCAGGACGCACGTTACACGGAAATCCATCCAGACAGACAGAGCGAGACGCGATACAGGACGTGCAACGTTACACGGGAATCCAGACAGAGCGAGACGCGATACAGGACTCGCGACGTTACACGGGAATCCATCCAGACACAGAGCGAGACACGTTACAGGACACGCGATGTTACACGGGAATCCAGACAGAGCGAGACGCGATACAGGACGCACGACGTTACAAGGGAATCCATCCAGACAGAGCAAGCGAGACGCCATACAGGACGCGTGACGTTACACGGGAATCCAGACAGAGCGAGCGAGACACGTTACAGGACACACAACATTACACGGGAATCCATCCAGACAGAGCGAGCGAGACACGATGCAGGACGCACGTTACACGGAAATCCAGACAGACAGAGCGCGACGCGATACAGGACGTGCAACGTTACACAGGAATCCATCCAGACAGAGCAAGACGCGTTACAGGAAAAGCAACGTTACACGGGAATCCAGAGCGAGAAGCGATACAGGACACGTGATGTTACACGGGAATCCAGAGCGAGAAGCGATACAGGACACGTGATGTTACACGGGAATCCAGAGCGAGAAGCGATACAGGACACGTGACGTTACACGGGAATCCAGAGCGAGAAGCGATACAGGACACGTGACGTTACACGGGAATCCAGAGCGAGAAGCGATACAGGACACGTGACGTTACACGGGAATCCAGAGCGAGAAGCGATACAGGACACGCGACGTTACACAGGAATCCATCCAGACACAGAGCGAGGCGCGTTACAGGACGCGCGACGTTACAAGGGAATCCAGACAGAGCGAGACGCGATACAGGACGCGCAACGTTACAGGGGAATCCATCCAGACAGAGCGAGACGCGATACAGGACGTGCGACGTTACACGGGAATCCAGAGCGCAACGCGATACAGGACGTGCGATGTTACACAGGAATCCATCCAGACACAGAGCGAGGCGCGTTACAGGACGCGCGACGTTACAAGGGAATCCAGACAGAGCGAGACGCGATACAGGACGCGCAACGTTACAGGGGAATCCATCCAGACAAAGCGAGACGCGATACAGGACGTGCGACGTTACACGGAATCCAGAGCGCAACGCGATACAGGACGTGCGATGTTACACGGGAATCCAGAGCGCAACGCGATACAGGACGTGCGATGTTACACAGGAATCCATCCAGACACAGAGCGAGGCGCGTTACAGGACGCGCGACGTTACAAGGGAATCCAGACAGAGCGAGACGCGATACAGGACGCGCAACGTTACAGGGGAATCCATCCAGACAGAGCGAGACGCGATACAGGACGCGCAACGTTACAGGGGAATCCATCCAGACAGAGCGAGACACGATACAGGACGCACGACGTTACACGGGAATCCATCCAGACAGAACGAGACGTGATACAGGACACGCGATGTTACACGGGAATCCATCCAGACAGAGCGAGACACGATACAGGACGCACGACGTTACACGGGAATCCATCCAGCATTTTAACATGGAAAATAACCTTGCCGTTAAAAACGAAATATTACCTAGGGGGGTGATGCCATAAAACTCTGCCTCGTGCAGGAGCAGCGAGCTGTTCACACCCCTGGGACGGACAGACAGACATGGTGTGAGATCAAGGATGTTCAAGAGCCGCGAAAGACAAAAATTATTATTGTCATAATTTATATAGCGCCAACAGTTTCCGCAGCGCTTTACAATAACCAAAGGGAACGAGATACATATAAACGGACATAGGATGGAAACAAGAGGTGCAGCGGCCCTGCTCATAGGAGCTTACGATCAATGAAACAACATATGGAGGAAAAGAAGAGAACGGACACACACAAAGCGAGGAGCAAGACTCGAGATGTGAGCGAGAGGGACAAAAGAAGGAGCTGAGATGCCTGGAGAGGAAGGGTTAAAGCCCCCCTCCCCCTCCCATGCAGCAGACAGACCCACCTGGTGTCCAGCTCTTTGGTCCGCAGAAAGTTTAGTATCGGCGCGAACACCATGGGGTCTCGATCAATGAAGATCTGCAAGACGAGAACGAAACCGATAAAATGATTCAATCCCCCGAAAAATCACTGCCTACAAAGTTAAAAGTGTGTGTGTGTAGTTTGGTGCGGGTGTACGTCTCGGGTTCGCAGTAGTGTGTGCCATGTCAGGGGGGCTGTTTGCGTCTGTGTGTGTGTCACGTCTTTGTGTTTTGTTATTTTGTATTTGTTGCCGGTCAGGACGTTCAAGGCGCTGTTCGTCGTGTTGTGGCCGCCCGTCCCTGTGTGCGATGCGGGTTCGGGTTTCTGGACGTGTTTAGATAGTAACGTGCAGGTTGCTGAGATACTCACGGCTCCCGTTTCATCTTTGAGAGAGGAGATGCGGCCGCTCAGTAAGCTGGGGACCCAAAAACACCAGATCAGACGCGGAGAACAGACCTGCGAAACGCTAATAAAAACACCCGCGAGACCCCCGGGGCTGAACGCGGCCAGCCACCAACACGCACGCGAAACCCCCCGGGGCTGAGCGCAGCCGCCAACACGCACGCGAAACCCCCCGGGGCTGAGCGCGGCCGCCAACACGCACGCGAAACCCCCCGGGGCTGAGCGCGGCCGCCAACACGCACGCGAAACCCCCCGGGGCTGAACGCGGCCAGCCACCAACACGCACGCGAAACCCCCCGGGCTGAGCGCAGCCGCCAACACGCACGCGAAACCCCCGGGGCTGAGCGCGGCGCCAACACGCACGCGAAACCCCCCGGGGCTGAGCGCGGCCGCCAACACGCACGCGAAACCCCCCGGGGCTGAACGCGGCCGCCAACACGCACAAGAAACCCCCCGGGGCTGAGCGCGGCCGCCAACACGCACAAGAAACCCCCCGGGGCTGAGCGCGGCCGCCAACACGCACAAGAAACCCCCCGGGGCTGAGCGCGGCCGCCAACACGCACAAGAAACCCCCCGGGCTGAGCGCGGCCGCCAACACGCACAGAAACCCCCCGGGGCTGAGCGCAGCCGCCAACACGCACAAGAACCCCCCGGGGCTGAGCGCAGCCGCCAACACGCACAAGAAACCCCCCGGGGCTGAGCGCAGCCGCCAACACGCACAAGAAACCCCCCGGGCTGAGCGCAGCCGCCAACACGCACAAGAAACCCCCCGGGCTGAGCGCAGCCGCCAACACGCACAAGAAACCCCCCGGGCTGAGCGCAGCCGCCAACACGCACAAGAAACCCCCGGGGCTGAGCGCAGCCGCCAACACGCACAAGAAACCCCCCGGGGCTGAGCGCAGCCGCCAACACGCACAAGAAACCCCCCGGGGCTGAGCGCAGCCGCCAACACGCACAAGAAACCCCCCGGGGCTGAGCGCAGCCGCCAACACACACGCGAAACCCCCCAGGGCTGAGCGCGGACGCCAACACGCACAAGAAACCCCCCAGGGCTGAGCGCGGACGCCAACACGCACAAGAAACCCCCCGGGGCTGAGAGCGGCCGCCAACACACACGCGAAACCCCCCGGGGCTGAGCGCGGCCACCAACACACACGCGAAACCCCCCGGGGCTGAGCGCGGCCGCCAACACACACACGAAACCCCCCGGGGTGAGCGACCCCCGCATCACGTGACCTGCACGTACTGACCTGGAGAAGAAGGTGTCGGACGCCCACGTTAGCGTCTGCCGGGAGGTGCTGAACCTGCAAAACAACAACAAAAAGGGATCACTGGAGTCTGCGGAGACTTGAACCATTATACAGGACACTCAGGACCCCCCCCCATAACTCACCCCCACCTCACTCTCTCAGGACCCCCCCCATAACTCACCCCCACCTCACTCTCTCAGGACCCCCCCCATAACTCACACCCATCAACCCACCCACGCCCACCTCACTCTCTCAGGACCCCCCCATAACTCACCCCCACCTCACTCTCTCAGGACCCCCCCATAACTCACCCCCACCTCACTCTCTCAGGACCCCCCCCATAACTCACCCCCACCTCACTCTCTCAGGACCCCCCCCATAACTCACCCCCCTCACTCTCTCAGGACCCCCCCCATAACTCACCCCCCTCACTCTCAGGACCCATCCTCACTCCCCCACTCACTCTCTCAGGACCCCCCCATAACTCACCCCCACCTCACTCTCTCAGGACCCCCAATTACCCCCCCACACTCAGGACCCCCCATTACCCCCCCACTCACACTCAGGACCCCCATTACCCCCCCACATCACACTCAAGGACCCCCCCCATTACCCCCCCTCACACTCAGGACCCCCATTACTCCCCCCCACACTCAGGACCCCCCATTACTCCCCCTCAGGACCCCCCATACTCAGGACCCCGCACTCACACTCAGGACCCCCCATTACTCCCCCAGGACCCCTTACTCCCCCTCAGGACCCCCCATTACTCCCCCCCACACTCAGGACCCCCCATTACCCCCCCTCAGGACCCCCCATACTCAGGACCCCGCACTCACACTCAGGACCCCCCATTACTCCCCCCCTCAGGACCCCCCATTACTCCCCCTCAGGACCCCCCATTACTCCCCCCTCGGACCCCATTACTCCCCCTCAGGACCCCATTACTCCCCCCCTCACACTCAAGACCTCCCCCCCTCACACTCAGGACCCCCCATTACTCCCCCCCTCACCTCCCCCCCCTCACTCAGGACCCCATTACTCCCCCCCCTCACACTCAAGACCTCCCCCTCACACTCAGGACCCCCATTACTCCCCCCATCTCCCCCCCCTCAGGACCCCTTACCCCCCCCCTCAGGACCCCCATTACTCCCCCCCCCACACTCAGGACCCCCCATTACTCCCCCCCCCACACTCAGGACCCCATTACTCCCCCCCCCCACACTCAGGACCCCCCATTACTCCCCCCCACACTCAGGACCTCCCCCCCACTCAGGACCCCCCCATTACTCCCCCCCCTCACACTCAGGACCTCCCCCCCCACACTCAGGACCCCCCCATTACTCCCCCCCCTCACACTCAGGACCTCCCCCCCCCACACTCAGGCCCCCCATTACTCCCCCCCTCACACTCAGGACCCCCCATTACTCCCCCCCCTCACACTCAGGACCTCCCCCCCCACACTCAGGACCCCCCATTACTCCCCCCCCTCACACTCAGGACCCCCTCACACTCAGGCCCCCCATGACTCCCCCCCCTCACACTCAGGACTCCCCATGACTCCCCCCCCCTCACACTCAGGACTCCCCCCCCATTAACTCCCCTCCACCTCAGGACCCCCCCCCCCCACACACACACACACGACGGCCCTCACTCACTCTCCATTTCCTGTCAGACTCACACTCAGTCCCTGAGCCTCGCTCACCTTTTACCCCCCACATTGAGGTGAATGACCTCCCCGCTGCGACCCCCGGTCCCCGCCATGCTCGCTCCCGGCTCCCCTCCTCCAGCTCACACAGCCGCCATGTTTCCGGCAACACCGGACCCGGAGTACAATGCAGCTCGCATCTGATTGGTTGCACCGCACGTCACTCATAGCGCATCATCGGCCGCACCTATCAGCCACTGCGGTGGCGCATGCGCAGTGCGGGCCAGGCATTTCTCGACACCCAGGCAATCCTCGATGGAACACCGGCCAGCTCTCGCCCACATCGCTTAACTGTGTTCTTCTGTTGGCTGCCCTGCAAATCATTAACTTCGCGTCTTGTCACTCCCTCCCCCATCTTAACGTGACAGGAAACGTCCTGGGAAGTGTCAGTCAACCGCCAGTAGCCAATCACACAGCTTAGTGTCAATCATTTGCTAATCACACAGCTCAGTGTCAATCATCCACCAGCAGCCAATCACACAGCTCAGTGTCAATCATCTGCCAGCAGCCAATCACACAGGTCAGTGTCAATCATCCACCAGCAGCCAATCACACAGCTTAGTGTCAATCATTTGCTAATCACACAGCTCAGTGTCAATCATCCGCCAGCAGCCAATCACACAGCTTAGTGTCAATCATTTGCTAATCACACAGCTCAGTGTCAATCATCCGCCAGCAGCCAATCACACAGCTCAGTGTCAATCATCCGCCAGCAGCCAATCACACAGCTCAGTGTCAATCATCTGCCAGCAGCCAATCACACAGGTCAGTGTCAATAATTTGCCAATCACACAGGTCAGTGTTAGTCATCCACCAGCAGCCAATTACACAGGTCAATCATCCGCCAGCAGCCAATCACACAGGTTAGTGTCAATCATCCGCCAGCAGCCAATCACACAGGTTAGTGTCAATCATCCGCCAGCAGCCAATCACACAGGTTAGTGTCAATCATCCGCCAGCAGCCAATCACACAGGTTAGTGTCAATCATCCACCAGCAGCCAATCACACAGGTTAGTGTCAATCATCCGCCAGCAGCCAATCACACACAGGTTAGTGTCTATCATCCGCCAGCAGCCAATCACACAGGTTAGTGTCAATCATCCGCCAGCAGCCAATCACACAGGTTAGTGTCAATCATCCGCCAGCAGCCATCACACAGGTTAGTGTCTATCATCCGCCAGCAGCCAATCACACAGGTTAGTGTCAATCATCCGCCAGCAGCCAATCACACAGGTTAGTGTCAATCATCCGCCAGCAGCCAATCACACAGGTTAGTGTCAATCATCCGCCAGCAGCCAATCACACAGGTTAGTGTCAATCATCCGCCAGCAGCCAATCACACAGGTTAGTGTCAATCATCCGCCAGCAGCCAATCACACAGCTTAGTGTCAATCATCCGTCAGCAGCCAATCACACAGCTTAGTGTCAATCATCCGTCAGCAGCCAATCACACAGCTTAGTGTCAATCATCCGTCAGCACTCATTCTGCCAATTTGAAACCAAAATTTACCTCAACAGAATCTTGTCCATCGCATAATATCCTATTTCTTGTAACTAACAAAACATAATAACCTTAAATAAATAATAAACATGACACCAGAATTGTTGTTGTATAAAATAGGCCATAGCTTTATTAAAGGGTATAAGGAGGCAACCAACGTCAAACCATCAACAAAAACTTTATTAACATTAACATTCCATATTGAAACAACACTTCAGGCCCAATCCGCCCCCGATTAGCCAGATCGAGTACCTAGTGCCTCCGTCCACCCCAATCTCAGGGGCGACCTTAAACCTTCTTAAACGACTATGACATTAAGAAATAGGGAGGGAGGGTGGGATGCTGGTGCAGAGTAAAATCCTCTTATCAGCTGCGCAGCATGACTACGCCCTACACTGCTATCATTTATATCTTGGTCTCGTGCTTACAATCAGCTGTCTGAATTTTCCCGCCACTCAGCTGCACCTCACTGTGCTGAACAGCTGATAACCAATCAGCTGTCTGAATTTTCCCGCCGCTCAGCTGCACCACACTGTGCTGAACAGCTGATAACCAATCAGCTGTCTGAATTTTCCCGCCGCTCAGCTGCACCACACTGTGCTGAAGAGCTGATAACCAATCAGCTGTCTGAATTTTCCCGCCGCTCAGCTGCACCTCACTGTGCTGAACAGCTGATAACCAATCAGCTGTCTGAATTTTCCCGCCGCTCAGCTGCACCTCACTGTGCTGAACAGCTGATAACCAATCAGCTGTCTGAATTTTCCCGCCGCTCAGCTGCACCTCACTGTGCTGAACAGCTGATAACCAATCAGCTGTCTGAATTTTCCCGCCGCTCAGCTGCACCTCACTGTGCTGAACAGCTGATAACCAATCAGCTGTCTGAATTTTCCCGCCTCTCAGCTGCACCTCACTGTGCTGAACAGCTGATAACCAATCAGCTGTCTGAATTTTCCCGCCGCTCAGCTGCACCTCACTGTGCTAATAACCAATCAGCTGTTCACAAATTAATGCCGCAAAAACCACTCAGAACCAGTTTCATCAAGCTGAAGCCGGCCTGAGATACCTGCCAATCACCTCTGACCCTCACATGAACTTTTCCTTTAACCTAATGTCTAGCAATGGACAATTGAAACGCTTTATCAGTAACTGGACAATCCGGGCCCTGGTGTTTTATGGTGGAAAAAAAAGGTACATAAAGTGTTTATACCAACAGCCAATCAGATTCTGTGATCCGCACAGCAGCTCCCGGCATTCCAGGAAGAGGGAAGCGGCTCTTTGAAGTCTCTGTTGCTGCTCAACACCAAGTTATCTATTTTTATGTTATTTTAGTGTGAAAAAGTATAAGAATGTTTATAAAACAGAGCCCCAGAGGTTGCAGGGGGCCCCGAGGTGTTTTAGTAATGCCGCTGGGGACGGGGCCAGACACCAATGAGGTATATGAGGCCTGAGTGGGTATACATATCTGAGGTCTGAGTGGGTATACGTATATATGAGTTCTAAGTGGGTATGCATGTATATGAGATCTGAGTGGGTATACATATGGTCTGAGTGGGTATACATATATATGAGGTCTGTAAGTATACATGTTTCTGAGTGGGTATACATATAGGAGGTCTGAGTGGGTATACGTATATATGAGTTCTGAGTGGGTATGCATGTATATGAGATCTGAGTGGGTATACATATGGTCTGAGTGGGTATACATATATATGAGGTCTGTAAGTATACATGTTTCTGAGTGGGTATACATATAGGAGGTCTGAGTTGGTATACATATATATCTGAGGTAAGGTGTCTGCAGGCTGTGGGTACATGGGGTGTCTTGCCATACATTTCAATATGAACATAAACTGGACAGGCTTTCAGCAAAATCCTAAATTATTTATTGGAAAGCGTCACATGACATTAAATAAAATTATAGGTACTCGTATTGGTGAGTACCTGAAAAAAGTATTGTTACTCGGTATCGGTGAGCACCCAAAAAAATACATATTGGTACTTTTACTTGGTCTTAAAAAAGTGGTATCGGTGCAACCCTAGTGTGAATGTTAGTTATCAATGTGTAGGAATTAGGGATGCACCGATACCACTTTTTTAAGACCGAGTACGAGTACCGATACTTTTTAAAAGTACCGATACCGAGTACCGATACTTTTATTTAATGTCATGTGACGCTTTCCAATAGGAACAGACCTCATATAAAAATTTATATGAGATTGACCGCAGCTCACATGGATTTGCCCCAGGTCTCATGGATTTGCCCCAGGTCTCATGGATTTGCCCCCAGGTCTCATGGATTTGCCCCCAGCTCTCATGGATATGCCACCAGCTCACATGGGTTTGCCCCCAGCTCACATGGGTTTGCCCCCAGCTCTCATGGATTTGCCCCAGCACTCATGGATTTGCCCCCAGCTCTGATGGATATGCCCCAGCTCTGATGGATTTGCCCCAGCACTCATGGATTTGCCCCCAGCTCTATTGGATTTGCCCCCAGCTCTGATGGATATGCCCCAGCTCTGATGGATATGTCCCCCAGGTCTCATGGATTTGCCCCCACGTCTCATGGATTTGCCCCCAGGTCTCATGGATTTACCCCCAGGTCTCATGGATTTGCCCCCAGGTCTCATGGATTTACCCCCAGGTCTCATGGATTTGCCCCCAGCTCTGATGGATATGTCCCCCAGGGTCATGGATTTACCCCCAGGTCTCATGGATTTACCCCCAGGTCTCATGGATTTGCCCCCAGGTCTCATGGATTTGCCCCCAGGTCTCATGGATTTGCCCGAAGCTCGAACGCTGGGTAAACTGTCCGTGTCCATGTAAAGCACGCGGCCAGCGTTCCCCTCCGGCGCGCCGCGATACTCACCCATCCTGAAGGTCCGATCGCTGGGCAGTGATGCGATCACGTGGCCGCTGGGCGCATCTGTGACGCGGCCTGCAGCCGCGCAGAACGTCGTATTACGACGTTCGTGCAAATGATGCGCGTTAACGTCCAACGCGATTGACACTGCGCGAATCCAGCGCAAGCGCAAGTTCGGGCGCGCATCCCATACTTAACATTGTGAGCGCCAATGCGTTCGTGCGCTGGTACGCGGATGGTATTCCAATCTTCGCGCAACGAAAGTTTGCGTGCATTTTCGTAACGTCTTTGAAAAGCAGGTGGTAACTGTAAATGTGATAGTTCTGGGCTACACGAAATACACAAGCAGGAAATAAAATATACAGCACAGTACAGTTACACATTCTACACATACCCAAACATTAAAATTTATAAATTGTGTCATTGTTAATTTTTTCTTTTTTTGGCTGGTGGTGGTTTATTTATTTTTTTCTTTTTTTAGTTTGTAAATATTTTGGAAATGGGTGATTGATGTTGGCTGAATCCCTTGACAAATCCTGTGACAAAACAGTCTGCCCACCGATTCCTGCACGCAATGTTCATTTGCGAACGGCTTTGCACGTCGGATTTGCGCACGTAAAATCTTGAAGGAAGAAAAAACGCGCTCTGATCGTAATACCACGTTAATTTTCGCACGATAATGTTTTTTTTTATGCGCAAAAAAAGTGCGCAGAGAATGTAATATGGCCCTTAGTTATTAATGTGTGTGTGGGAATGTTAGTTATCAATGTGTGTGTGGGAATGTTAGTTATTAATGTGTGTGGGGGAATGTTAGTTATTAATGTGTGTGGGAATGTTAGTTATTAATGTGTGTGGGGGAATGTTAGTTATTAATGTGTGTGGGAATGTTAGTTATTAATGTGTGTGGGGGAATGTTAGTTATTATATGTGTGTGGGAATGTTAGTTATCAATGTGTGTGTGGGAATGTTAGTTATTAATGTGTGTGTGGGAATGTTGGCTATCAATGTGTGTGTGGGAATGTTAGTTATTAATGTGTGTGTGGGAATGTTAGTTATCAATGTGTGTGTGGGAATGTTAGTTATCAATGTGTGTGGGGGAATGTTAGTTATCAATGTGTGTGTGTGGGGGAATGTTAGTTATCAATGTGTGTGTGGGAATGTTAGTTATCAATGTATGTGTGGGAATGTTAGTTATTAATGTGTGTGTGGGAATGTTAGTTATTAATGTGTGTGTGGGAATGTTAGTTATCAATGTGTGTGTGGGAATGTTAGTTATCAATGTGTGTGTGGGAATGTTAGTTATCAATGTGTGTGTGGGAATGTTAGTTATCAATGTGTGGGGGAATGTTAAGTTATTAATGTGTGTGTGGGATTGTTAGTTATTAATGCGTGTGTGGGAATGTTAGTTATATGTGTGTGTGGGAATGTTACTTATTAATGTGTGTGGGGGAATGTTAGTTATCAATGTGTGTGGGAATGTTGGTTATCAATGTGTGTGTGGGAATGTTAGTTATCAATGTGTGTGTGGGAATGTTAGTTATCAATGTGTGTGTGGGAATGTTAGTTATCAATGTGTGTGTCGGAATGTTAGTTATCAATGTGTGTGTGGGAATGTTAGTTATTAATGTGTGTGTGGGAATGTTAGTTATTAATGTGTGTGTGGGAATTAGGGTTGCACCGATACTAGTATCTTTATCGGGGCCGATACTGGGTACTGCAGGAGTACTTGGTACTCCTGCAGTACCCCCCGATATTTTTTCCGATACCGGAAGCTGGCATTGAGCCGGCTTGCCGGCATCCGAGGGGCTGCGGCGGCTGTCCGAATGCTCTATCGGCATTCGGACAGCCGCCCCTGGAGCTGCTCACGACGATACTTACCTTCCTGGGCGCCGCCGGGAATGTCTCCGCGCGTGCGCTCGTTGGAAGGACCCCAGCCGCGACCACGTGGGACCATGTGATCACGGCTGGGGTCCTTCCAACGAGCGCGCGTGCGGAAACTTTCCCAGCGGCGCCCAGGAAGGTAAGTATGAACACAGTGAGCAGCTGCAGGGCCTGTCCGAATGCCGATAGAGCATTCGGACAGGCCCTGCAGCTGCTCTCTGCGACGATACTTACCTTCCTGGGCGACACCGGGAAAGTTTCCCCGCGCGCGCTCGTTGGAAGGACCCCAGCCGCGATCACATGGTCCCACGTGGTCGCGGCTGGGGTCCTTCCAACGAGCGCACGCGCAGAGACATTCCCGGCAGCGCCCAGGAAGGTAAGTATCGTCACGGGGGAGGGGGTCCAGTCCATGAGCTGGGGGGCATACCCATGTGCGAGCTGTGGGGGCATATCTATGAGCTGGGGGGCATACCTATGAGCTGGGGGGCATACCCATGTGCTGGGGGGCATACCCATGTGTGAGCTGGGGGGCATACCCATGTGCTGGGGGGCATACCCATGTGTGAGCTGGGGGGCATAACCATGTGTGAGCTGGGGGGCATAACCCATGTGTGAGCTGGGGGGGCAAATCCATAAGCTGGGGGGCAATATCCATGTGTGAGCTGGGGCAAATCCATGAGCTGGGGCAAATCCATGTGTGAGCTCGGGCATATCCATGAGCTGGGGCATATCCATGTGTGAGCTGGGGCAATATCCATGAGCTGGGGCAATACCCATGTGTGAGCTGGGGCAAATCCATGTGTGAGGTGGGGCAAATCCATTTGTGAGCTGGGGTAAATCCATGTGTGAGCTGGGGCAAATCCATGAGCTGCTGGGGCATATCCATGTGTGAGCTGGGGCATATCCATGAGCTGCTGGGGCATATCCATGTGTGAGCTGGGGCATATCCATGAGCTGCTGGGGCATATCCATGTGTGAGCTGGGGCATATCCATGTGTGAGCTGGGGCATATCCATGTGTGAACTGGGGCAAATCCATGAGCTGGGGCAGTATGAAATTATATATATATATATTCGGGGGCGATATACATGTGAGCTGGGGGCATTTTTATATTGTCTGTTCTTATTGGAAAGCGTCACATGACATTAAAGAAAAGTATCGGTACTCGGTATCGGTGAGTACTTTTAAAGAGTATCGGTACTCGATCTTAAAAAGTGGTATCGGTGCATCCCTAGTGGGAATGTTAGTTATCAATTTGTGTGTGGGAATGTTAGTTATTAATGCGTGTGTGGGAATGTTAGTTATCAAGTGTGTTTGAATGTTAGTTATTAATGTGTGTGGGGGAATGTTAGTTATCAATGTGTGTGTAGGAATGTTATTAATGCGTGTGGGGGAATGTTAGTTATCAATGTGTGTGGGAATGTTAGTTATTAATGTGTGTGGGGGAATGTTAGTTATCAATGTGTGTGGGGGAATGTTAGTTATTAATGTGTGTGGGGGAATGTTAGTTATCAATGTGTGTGGGAATGTTAGTTATTAATGTGTGTGGGGGAATGTTAGTTATCAATGTGTGGGGGAATGTTAGTTATTAATGTGTGTGGGGGAATGTTAGTTATTAATGTGTGAGGGGGAATGTTAGTTATTAATGTGTGTGGGGGAATGTTAGTTATCAATGTGTGGGGGAATGTTAGTTATTAATGTGTGTGGGGGAATGTTAGTTATTAATGAGTGTGGGGGAATGTTAGTTATCAATGTGTGTGTGGGAATGTTAGTTATCAATGTGTGGGGGAATGTTAGTTATCAATGTGTGTGGGAATGTTAGTTATTAATGCGTGTGGGGGAATGTTAGTTATCAATGTGTGTGGGAATGTTAGTTATTAATGCGTGTGGGGGAATGTTAGTTATTAATGAGTGTGGGGGAATGTTAGTTATTATATGCGTGTGGGGAATGTTAGTTATTATATGCGTGTGGGGAATGTTAGTTATTATATGCGTGTGGGGAATGTTAGTTATTATATGCGTGTGGGGGAATGTTAGTTATTATATGCGTGTGGGGGAATATTAGTTATCAATGTGTGTGTGGGAATGTTAGTTATTAATGTGTGTGTGGGAATGTTAGTTATCAATATGTGTGTAGGAATGTTAATTATCAATGTGTGTGTAGGAATGTTAGTAATTAATGTGTGTGTAGGAATGTTAGTTATTAATGTGTGTGTAGGAATGTTAGTTATCAATGTGTTTGAATGTTAGTTATTAATTAATGTGTGTGTGACTGTTAGTTATCAATGTGTGTTGTGTGTGTGTGTGACTGTTAGTTATCAATGTTTGTTGTGTGTGACTGTTAGTTATGTGTGTGTGTGACTGTTAGTTATCAATGTGTGTGTGTGTGACTGTTAGATAACAGTCACACACACATTGATAACTAACAGTCACACACACTGATAACTAACAGTCACACACACACATTGATAGATAACAGTCACACACACACACATTGATAACTAACAGTCACACACACACACATTGATAGATAGCAGTCACACACACACGCATTGATAGATAACAGTCACACACACACACATTGATAACTAACAGTAACAAACACACACATTGATAGATAGCAGTCACACACACATACACATTGATAACTATCTATCAATGTGTGTGTTTGTTACTGTTAGTTATCAATGTGTGTGTGTGTTAGGGCTGTGCAATATTGACAAAATAATCATATTGCGATTTCTTGAATGAATATTGCGATTGCGATTTTATTTGCGATTTAGCCAATTGTTTTTGCTTTTTCAAACATGCTACATACATTCTAAATGTATTCAGTATTCAGCACATGGATACTGCCCCAGCACATGGATACTGCCCCCAGCACATGGATATACTGCCCCAGCACATGGATATACTGCTCCAGCACATGGATATACTGCTCCAGCACATGGATATACTGCCCCAGCACATGGAAATACTGCCCCAGCACATGGATATACTGCTCCAGCACATGGATATACTGCCCCAGCACATGGAAATACTGCCCCAGCACATGGATATACTGCCCCAGCACATGGATATGCTGCCCCAGCACATGGATATGCTGCCCCAGCACATGGAAACGCTGCCCCAGCACATGGAAACGCTGCCCCAGCACATGGAAACGCTGCCCCAGCACATGGAAACGCTGCCCCAGCACATGGATATACTGCCCCAGCACATGGATATACTGCCCCAGCACATGGATATACTGCCCCAGCACATGGAAATACTGCCCCAGCTCATGGATATACTGCCCCAGCTCATGGATATACTGCCCCAGCTCATGGATATACTGCCCCAGCACGTGGATATACTGCCCCAGCACGTGGATATACTGCCCCAGCACACCTCTGTGCGCCACGTGTTCGGCTCCCTGTTAACTTCTGGCGGCATGGAGCTTGGGCGCTCGCCTGGGGGAACCATGTGACGAGCCGCGAGAACGTGGCTCGTCACGTGGTTCCCCCTGCGAGCGCCCAAAGCACCATGCCGCCGGAAGTTAACAGGGAGCTGAAAATTGCAGCCTTATGCGATTTATTAATTGCATGGTCGGAAATCGCGATTCGATTGCGATTGCAATTAATTGCACAGCCCTAGTGTGTGTGACTGTTATCTATCAATGTGTGTGTGTGACTGTTAGTTATCAGTGTGTGTGACTGTTAGATAACAGTCACACACACATTGATAACTAACAGTCACACACACACACAACACACATTGATAACTAACAGTCACACACACATTAATTAATAACTAACATTCAAACACATTGATAACTAACATTCCTACACACACATTGATAGCCAACATTCCCACACACACATTAATGACTATCAATGTGTGTGTGGGAATGTTAGTTATCAATGTGTGTGTGGGAATGTTAGTTATCAATGTGTGTGTGGGAATGTTAGTTATTAATGCGTGTGGGGGAATGTTAGTTATTAATGCATGTGGGGAATGTTAGTTATATATGCGTGTGGGGAATGTTAGTTATTATATGCGTGTGGGGAATGTTAGTTATTATATGCGTGTGGGGAATATTAGTTATTAATGTGTGTTGTGACTGTTAGTTATCAATGTGTGTGTGTGTGACTGTTATCTATCAATGTGTGTGTGTGACTGTTAGTTATCAGTGTGTGTGACTGTTAGTTATCATGTGTGTGTGACTGTTATCTAACAGTCACACACACTGATAACTAACAGTCACACACACACATTGATAGATAACAGTCACACACACACACATTGATAACTAACAGTCACACACACACATAACTAAGTCACACACAACACACATTGATAACTAACAGTCACACACAACACACATTGATAACTAACAGTCACACACACACATAACTAACAGTCACACACAACACACATTGATAACTAACAGTCACACACACACACAACACACATTGATAACTAACAGTCTCACACATTAATTAATAACTAACATTCCTACACACACATTGATAGCCAACATTCCCACACACACATTAATAACTATCAATGTGTGTGTGGGAATGTTAGTTATTAATGCGTGTGGGGGAATGTTAGTTATTAATGCATGTGGGGAATGTTAGTTATTAATGCATGTGGGGAATGTTAGTTATTATATGCGTGTGGGGGAATGTTAGTTATTATATGTGTGTGTGGGAATGTTAGTTATTAATGTGTGTGTGGGAATGTTAGTTATCAATATGTGTGTAGGAATGTTAATTATCAATGTGTGTGTAGGAATGTTAGTAATTAATGTGTGTGTAGGAATGTTAGTTATTAATGTGTGTGTAGGAATGTTAGTTATCAATGTGTTTGAATGTTAGTTATTAATTAATGTGTGTGTGACTGTTAGTTATCAATATGTGTTGTGTGTGTGTGTGACTGTTAGTTATCAATGTGTGTGTGTGTGACTGTTAGATAACAGTCACACACACATTGATAACTAACAGTCACACACACTGATAACTAACAGTCACACACACACATTGATAGATAACAGTCACACACACACACATTGATAACTAACAGTAACAAACACACACATTGATAGTTATCAATGTGTGTGTGTGTGACTGTTAACTATCTATCAATGTGTGTGTTTGTTACTGTTAGTTATCAATGTGTGTGTGTTTGACTGTTATCTATCAATGTGTGTGTGTGACTGTTAGTTATCAGTGTGTGTGACTGTTAGATAACAGTCACACACACATTGATAACTAACAGTCACACACACACACAACACACATTGATAACTAACAGTCACACACACATTAATTAATAACTAACATTCAAACACATTGATAACTAACATTCCTACACACACATTGATAGCCAACATTCCCACACACACATTAATAACTATCAATGTGTGTGTGGGAATGTTAGTTATTAATGTGTGTGGGGGAATGTTAGTTATTATATGCGTGTGTGGGAATGTTAGTTATTAATGTGTGTGGGGGAATGTTAGTTATCAATGTGTGTGTGGGAATGTTAGTTATTAATGCGTGTGGGGGAATGTTAGTTATTATATGCGTGTGGGGAATGTTAGTTATTATATGCGTGTGGGGGAATATTAGTTATTAATGTGTGTGGGGGAATATTAGTTATCAATGTGTGTTTGGGAATGTTAGTTATCAATGTGTGTGTGGGAATGTTAGTTATCAATGTATGTAGGAATGTTAGTTATCAATGTGTGTGTGGGAATGTTAGTTATAAATATGTGTGTGGGAATGTTAGTTATCAATGTGTGTGTAGGAATGTTAGTTATCAATGTGTGTGTGGGAATGTTAGTTATAAATATGTGTGTGGGAATGTTAGTTATTAATGTGTGTGTGGGAATGTTGGTTATTAATGTGTGTGTGGGAATGTTAGTTATTAGTGTGTGTGTAGGAATGTTAGTTATTAATGTGTGTGTAGGAATGTTAGTTATCAATGTGTTTGAATGTTAGTTATTAATCAATGTGTGTGTGACTGTTAGTTATCAAAGTCACACACAACACACATTGATAACTAAGTCACACACAACACACATTGATAACTAACAGTCACACACACACATAACTAACAGTCACACACAACACACATTGATAACTAACAGTCACACACACACACAACACACATTGATAACTAACAGTCACACACATTAATTAATAACTAACATTCAAACACATTGATAACTAACATTCCTACACACACATTGATAGCCAACATTCCCACACACACATTAATAACTATCAATGTGTGTGGGGGAATGTTAGTTATCAATGTGTGTGTGGGAATGTTAGTTATTAATGCGTGTGGGGGAATGTTAGTTATTAATGCATGTGGGGGAATGTTAGTTATTATATGCGTGTGGGGAATGTTAGTTATTATATGCGTGTGGGGGAATATTAGTTATTAATGTGTGTGTGGGAATGTTAGTTATCAATGTGTGTTTGGGAATGTTAGTTATCAATGTGTGTAGGAATGTTAGTTATCAATGTGTGTGTGGGAATGTTAGTTATAAATATGTGTGTGGGAATGTTAGTTATCAATGTGTGTGTGGGAATGTTAGTTATAAATATGTGTGTGGGAATGTTAGTTATCAATGTGTGTGTAGGAATGTTAGTTATCAATGTGTGTGTGGGAATGTTAGTTATCAATGTGTTTGAATGTTAGTTATTAATTAATGTGTGTGTGACTGTTAGTTATCAATGTGTGTGTGTGACTGTTAGTTATCAATGTGTGTGTGTGACTGATTTATCAATGTGTGTGTTTGTGACTGTTAGTTATCAATGTGTGTGTGTGTGTGACTGTTAGTTATCAATGTGTGTGTTTGTGACTGTTAGTTATCAATGTGTGTGTGTGTGTGACTGTTAGTTATCAATGTGTGTGATGCCTCTTACTGATAGTTATCAATGTGTGATACCTGCGCTATCAGTAAGAGGCATCACACACATTGATAACTAACAGTCACACACACACACACATTGATAACTAACAGTCACAAACACACACATTGATAACTAACAGTCACACACACACACACACACACACATTGATAGATAACAGTCACACACACACACATTGACAACTAACAGTCACACACACACACATTGACAACTAACAGTAACAAACACACACATTGCTAGATAACAGTCACACATACACACATTGATAACTAACAGTCACACACACACACATTGATAGATAACAGTCACACACACACACATTGATAACTAACAGTCACACACATTGATAGCTATCAATGTGTGTGTGTGTGTGTGTGTGTGTGACTGTTATCTATCAATGTGTGTGTTTGTGACTGTTAGTTATCAATGTGTGTGTGTGTGTGACTGTTAGTTATCAATGTGTGTGTGTGTGACTGTTATCTATCAATGTGTGTGTGTGTGTGTGTGACTGTTATCTATCAATGTGTGTGTGTGTGTGTGTGACTGTTATCTATCAATGTGTGTGTGTGTGTGTGTGACTGTTAGTTATCAATGTGTGTGACTGTTATCTATCAATGTGTGTGTGTGTGACTGTTAGTTTTCAATGTGTGTGTGTGTTTGTGACTGTTAGTTATCAATGTGTGTGTGTGTGACGGTTATCTATCAATGTGTGTGTGTGTGACTGTTAGTTATCAATGTGTGTGATGCCTCTTACTGATAGCGCAGGGTGACAGCGTCAGCCGCTGACAGTAAATCCAGGTGTGAGAACGAAATAATGTTCCTAACACACCGATTGTTACCCTGCAGCCCCTAATGGGTTGTGAGTTCACTGTGCGGGGCACATTCACACTGCTATGTTCATGGATAAATCATTGGAGCTTTGATGTGGGCCTCGAGGGTTTTAGCAGATTTCACATTTTGATGGTGGATTTCTCTAGTGACGCCAAAACGAGATCCAGGACAGTGCTGCTATCTTGTGCCAGCCTGTCCATCAGCCCCATGTCTCAATATCATTGTCTTTTCCCCAGATTAAAATGTCCCCTGGTGATCATGCCCCCTGGTGATCATGCCCCCTTGTGATCATGCCTCCTGGTGATCATGCCCCCTGGTGATCATGCCCCCTGGAGATCAGGCCCCCTGGTGATCATGCCCCCTTGTGATCATGCCTCCTGGTGATCATGCCCCCTGGTGATCATGCCCCCTGGAGATCAGGCCCCCTGGTGATCATGCCCCCTGGAGATCAGGCCCCCTGGTGATCATGCCCCCTGGAGATCAGGCCCCCTGGTGATCATGCCCCTGGTGATCAGTGGTGATCATGCCCCTGGAGATCAGGCCCCCTGGAGATCATGTCTCCTGGTGATCATGTCCCCTGGAGACCAGGCCCCCTGGAGATCATGCCCCCTGGTGATCATGCCCCTGGAGATCAGGCCCCCTGGTGATCATGTCCCCTGGTGATCATGTCCCCTGGAGACCAGGCCCCCTGGAGATCATGCCCCCTGGTGATCATGCCCCTGGAGATCAGGCCCCCTGGTGATCATGTCCCCTGGTGATAATGTCGCCTGGAGATCAGGCCCCCTGGTGACCATGCCCCTGGAGATTATGCCCTTGGTGATCATGTCCCTGGTGATCATGTCCCTGGTGATCATGTCCTCTGGAGATCAGGCCCCCTGGTGATCATGTCCCTGGTGATCATGCCACTGGAGATCATGTCCCTGGAGATCATGCCCCCTGGTGATCATGTCCCCTGGAGATCAGGCCCCCTGGTGATCATGCCCCTGGTGATCATGTCCCTGGTGATCATGTCCCTGGTGATCATGTCCCTGGTGATCATGTCCCTGGAGATCATGTCCTATGGAGATCCTCTGATATTGGCCTGAGCTGCAGAAAAGGGTTAAATGGGAACAATTTGAAACATGACAAGGAAACTTCCTGGAGCATGATTTGGGGAGGGGGCGGGTAGGGCCTTACATGAAAATGGCTGGGGGGTGAGGCATTTATATGCTTTGCATCCAATCTGGAGGATCTGGTGTCCTGTTACCTCCTGCATATAAAGTGTGAATGCTGTGTGTGAACAAAACATGTAACGTGGGGCGAGGATCAACACAAGCTCCATATCCAGGTAAGATCACTTCCCATGCCACGGCGAGAAGACACCGCTACACACACGCCAAGATCTCCCTCCTATGATCTGAGGCTGACATACTGCCGTGTGGTGACAGCCATCAACACCTTCCGGCAACACACGAAACACACAACACTGCACATAGCATATAATACAACACGTCTAACACACAACACTGCACATAGCATATAATACAACACATCTAACACACAACACTGCACATAGCATATAATACAACACGTCTAACACACAACACTGCACATAGCGTATAATACAACACATCTAACACACAACACTGCACATAGCATATAATACAACACATCTAACACACAACACTGCACATAGCATATAATACAACACATCTAACACACAACACTGCACATAGCATATAATACAACACGTCTAACACACAACACTGCACATAGCATATAATACAACACATCTAACACACAACACTGCACATAGCGTATAATACAACACGTCTAACACACAACACTGCACATAGCGTATAATACAACACGTCTAACACACAACACTGCACATAGCGTATAATACAACACATCTAACACACAACACTGCACATAACATATAATACAACACATCTAACACACAACACTGCACATAGCGTATAATACAACACGTCTAACACACAACACTGCACATAGCGTATAATACAACACATCTAACACACAACACTGCACATAACATATAATACAACACATCTAACACACAACACTGCACATAGCATATAATACAACACGTCTAACACACAACACTGCACATAGCGTATAATACAACACATCTAACACACAACACTGCACATAACATATAATACAACACATCTAACACACAACACTGCACATAGCGTATAATACAACACATCTAACACACAACACTGCACATAGCATATAATACAACACATCTAACACACAACACTGCACATAGCATATAATACAACACGTCTAACACACAACACTGCACATAGCGTATAATACAACACGTCTAACACACAACACTGCACATAGCGTATAATACAACACGTCTAACACACAACACTGCACATAGCGTATAATACAACACGTCTAACACACAACACTGCACATAGCATATAATACAACACATCTAACACACAACACTGCACATAGCATATAATACAACACATCTAACACACAACACTGCACATAGCATATAATACAACACGTCTAACACACAACACTGCACATAGCGTATAATACAACACGTCTAACACACAACACTGCACATAGCGTATAATACAACACGTCTAACACACAACACTGCACATAGCGTATAATACAACACATCTAACACACAACACTGCACATAGCATATAATACAACACGTCTAACATACAACACTGCACATAGCGTATAATACAACACGTCTAACACACAACACTGCACATAGCGTATAATACAACACATCTAACACACAACACTGCACATAGCGTATAATACAACACATCTAACACACAACACTGCACATAGCGTATAATACAACACATCTAACATACAACACTGCACATAGCGTATAATACAACACATCTAACACACAACACTGCACATAGCGTATAATACAACACGTCTAACACACAACACTGCACATAGCATATAATACAACACGTCTAACACACAACACTGCACATAGCATATAATACAACACATCTAACATACAACACTGCACATAGCGTATAATACAAAACATCTAACACACAACACTGCACATAGCATATAATACAACACGTCTAACATACAACACTGCACATAGCGTATAATACAACACGTCTAACACACAACACTGCACATAGCATATAATACAACACATCTAACATACAACACTGCACATAGCGTATAATACAACACGTCTAACACACAACACTGCACATAGCCATATATAAACACATCTAACACACAACACTGCACATAGCGTATAATACAACACGTCTAACACACAACACTGCACATAGCGTATAATACAACACGTCTAACACACAACACTGCACATAGCATATAATACAACACATCTAACATACAACACTGCACATAGCGTATAATACAACACGTCTAACACACAACACTGCACATAGCATATAATACAACACATCTAACATACAACACTGCACATAGCATATAATACAACACATCTAACATACAACACTGCACATAGCATATAATACAACACGTCTAACACACAACACTGCACATAGCATATAATACAACACGTCTAACACACAACACTGCACATAGCATATAATACAACACATCTAACATACAACACTGCACATAGCATATAATACAACACATCTAACATACAACACTGCACATAGCATATAATACAACACGTCTAACACACAACACTGCACATAGCATATAATACAACACATCTAACACACAACACTGCACATAACATATAATACAACACGTCTAACATACAACACTGCACATAGCGTATAATACAACACGTCTAACACACAACACTGCACATAGCATATAATACAACACATCTAACATACAACACTGCACATAGCATATAATACAACACATCTAACACACAACACTGCACATAGCATATAATACAACACGTCTAACACACAACACTGCACATAGCGTATAATACAACACATCTAACACACAACACTGCACATAACATATAACACGTCTAACATACACAACACCACACATAACATATAATACAACATGTCTAACATACAACAGCGAACATAACATATAACACGTCTAACATACACAAGACTACACATAGCTACAACGCGTTTAACACACAACAGCGCACATAACATATAATACAAAATGACTAACACACAACACCACACATAACATAATATACAAGACGTCTAACACACAACACCGCACATAATGTGTAGAACAACAAAATTCACATAAAACTCCTAAAACTCATGTTATCACAATTATTGCTGCTATAAGTAATCGATAACAGACGTTTGATTAAAGTCGTATAAAACATTCAGTCACTTCTGATTTAACCAAAACAAACAGAAGCAAGAAACACACACACTACAGCATAAAACCACAACAACGTGAACTACATGTATAACATAAATAATTGCATATAACACATGTGCTAAACAGGTGGTACAATAAATAACACTATAATATACCGCAGCGATATATAAAACATTCAGGGCGCTATTGCCTGGTTAACGTTAGCGCTCGGATATGTAAGCGTTATCACCAGGATAAGTGAGTTTAACACATGCCCCTCATATTACCTTCCTGACGCTAAACCCGTAAGAAATCACTTAGCAAATTGGTGATGCACGCGAGCTTGCGCGAGCTTACTGTACTTTGCTTCTCCTATAGTTAACATCGGGAGCGCAATCAGTAATTAGCGTTAGGATAAGTGAGGTATCAAAGTGCTAGCGCTAATTACCAAAATTTTAGCGACACCTAAAAGCTGCTGCTAAGTGATACTGCAAATGCAAAATCATTTAACACCCCCTAAACCCCCCCCAGCCCAATAAATCCCATATTCACCTCCCATCCCACGGTGAGATGTTGTCGCCGCAAGCTGAGTGAGACTAGGGACAAATAGTTCCCAGTCTCATTCCGCGGCACTGCATTTATTTATAAAGGATTTTACCAGGAAGGATACATTGAGATTTCTCTCGTTTTCAAGTATGTCCTGGGTTCAAGAACGTTGAGTGGTTACAGAAACACAAAATAGTAAAATGCAAGATATTAACCTAAAAATAAATATGTAGGAAATAGTCACTATGTTACATGTTCACAGGTGCATTCTGTATATAGTCACTATGTTACATGTTTACAGACGCATTCTGTATATAGTCATTATGTTACACGTTTACAGGTGCATTCTGTATATAGTCACTGTTACATGTTTACAGGTGCATTCTGTATATAGTCACTATGTTACATGTTTACAGGTGCATTCTGTATATAGTCACTGTTACATGTTTACAGGTGCATTCTGTATATAGTCACTATGTTACATGTTTACAGGTGCATTCTGTATATAGTCACTATGTTACATGTTTACAGACGCATTCTGTATATAGTCATTATGTTACATGTTTACAGGTGCATTCTGTATATAGTCACTGTGTTACATGTTTACAGGCGCATTCTGTATATAGTCACTGTGTTACATGTTTACAGGTGCATTCTGTATATAGTCACTATGTTACAGGTTTACAGGTGCATTCTGTATATAGTCACTGTGTTACATGTTTACAGGTGCATTCTGTATTATAGTCACTGGTTACATGTCACAGGCGCATCTGTATATAGTCACTATGTAACATGTTTATAAGCGCATTCTGTATATAGTCACTATGTTACATGTTTACAGACGCATTCTGTATATAATCACTGTGTTACATGTTTACAGGTGCATTCTGTATATAGTCACTGTGTTACATGTTTACAGGTGCATTCTGTATATAGTCACTATGTTACATGTTTACAGGTGCATTCTGTATATAGTCACTGTGTTACATGTTTACAGGCGCATTCTGTATATAGTCACCGTGTTACATGTTTACAGACGCATTCTGTATATAGTCACTGTGTTACATGTTCACAGGCGCATTCTGTATATAGTCACTATGTAACATGTTTATAAGCGCATTCTGTATATAGTCACTATGTTACATGTTTACAGGCGCATTCTGTATATAGTCACTGTGTTACATGTTTACAGGTGCATTCTGTATATAGTCACTGTGTTACATGTTCACAGGCGCATTCTGTATATAGTCACTATGTAACATGTTTATAAGCGCATTCTGTATATAGTCACTATGTTACAGGTTTACAGGCACATTCTGTATATAGTCACTATGTTACATGTTTACAGGTGCATTCTGTATATAGTCACTATGTTATATGTTTACAGGTGCATTCTGTATATAGTCACTGTGTTACATGTTTACAGGCGCATTCTGTATATAGTCACTGTGTTACATGTTTACAGGTGCATTCTGTATATAGTCACTGTGTTACATGTTCACAGGCGCATTCTGTATATAGTCACTATGTTACATGTTTACAGACGCATTCTATACATAGTCACTATGTTACATGTTTACAGGCGCATTCTGTATATAGTCACTGTGTTACATGTTTACAGACGCATTCTGTATATAGTCACTGTGTTACATGTTTACAGGCGCATTCTGTATATAGTCATTATGTTACATGTTTACAGGTTCATTCTGTATATAGTCACTATGTAACATGTTTGTAAGCGCATTCTGTATATAGTCACTATGTTACATGTTTACAGACGCATTCTGTATATAGTCACTATGTAACATGTTTATAAGCGCATTCTGTATATAGTCACTATGTTACATGTTTACAGACGCATTCTGTATATAGTCATTATGTTACATGTTTACAGACGCATTCTGTATATAGTCACTATGTTATATGTTTACAGGTGCATTCTGTATATAGTCACTGTGTTACATGTTTACAGGTGCATTCTGTATATAGTCACTGTGTTACATGTTTACAGGTGCATTCTGTATATAGTCACTGTGTTACATGTTTACAGGCGCATTCTGTATATAGCCACTATGTTACATGTTTACAGGTACATTCCGTATTGATGTATGTTAAGTGACTTTAGACTGGGGGAAGATTTGATGGCGTCTGGGAGGTTATTCCATATTTGCGGTGCTCGTTAGTAAAATTAGCATCAAGCCGCTTTCTTTTTGTATCGTGGTATTGTAAGTAAGGTGCCGGTCCTGGATCGGAGGTTATAGGATGAGGGAACTGCTGGGGGAAGCAGTCTATTCAGGTAGGGTGGCAGCTTCCCAGAAAAGCTCTTAAACACCAGGTTGGAAAGGTGAAGGGTGCGTCTAGATTCCAGCGATAGCCAGTTTAGCTCTTTTAACATCTCACAATGGTGGGTCATGTAGTTACATTGTAGCACATAGCGGCAGAATGAGTTATTGTAACCTTGGGGGCTTCCAGCCTTTCCGGTGTGCTTGAGGGCAGCATGTCTGATGCTGCTCGCTTACCAACACCCGGTTTAAATTGAAACAGGCAGGGAGGTGGCTGCATGAGGTGCGGCTTGAGAGGGGGCGCGGTCTGGTGAAGGTCTTTTAAAAACCAACAGTTCCTTCTAAGCAGTGACAGATCGTGGTTATCCATAACTGAGCTCCTTGTACCTGAATTCTCTCGTGATTTAACCTGTTATTGACCTCTGCTTGTTTTCTGACTATTCTGCCTTCTGTCTTCCTAGACTATTTTCTTGTACTACGCTTCTGCACTGATATCGACCCGGCTATTCCATTTGACTATTCTATACTCTGTATTCCTGATTCTGGCTCGTCTGACTACCCCCGTGTTGCTGACCTAGTTTTGTATTACGACATTGTCTTTCTGTCTAGCTAGTATACCTGGCCAATTCTAAGGACAAGACAGTTAGGGATTCTTCTTCGGCTACCCTGTTGGTAGCTTTTGGGCTCTATGGAGTGTTGGGCTTTAAGGACTGCGTGGTGGGATCCGGGAACCGTGACATTACGATCTGGCCAAAATGGATCCCGCAGACTTAACACAGCATTTGAGTAACTTTGTATCCAGACAGGACGAGCAGGACCATAGGATGGATCAGTTTGCTCTCGCCTTACAAACTATCCTGACTCGTACGGCTCACCTGGAACCAGCTGGGGTTGCACCTCCGCCTGCTATACCTGTGTCCCCTGTTGTTCAGACATCCCAGGTGCACATGACCGCTCCTATGAGGTTTGACGGTACTCCCTCGGAGTGCCGGGGATTTTTGGTCCATGTGGATATTCATTCTAAATTAAATCCACAAATGTTTATTACTGACATAGCCAAAGTGGGGTTCATTATTAACCATCTGTCTGGCAGAGCGTTGACATGGGCGAATCCTTTATGGGAGGCAGAGAAGCCTATCGTACGTAACTATAAAGAATTCATAGCCGAGTTAAAACGTACGTTTAATCCTACCAGAAAGGCCAAGGTAGCTGGCAAATCCTTGTTCCGCATACGTCAAGGGAACAGGACTGTATCTGATTATGCTATAGAATTTAAAATGTTGGTTTCTGACGTGAACTGGTCTAATGAGGCTCTGGTTCTGGCTTTTATGGAGGAGTTATCAGAGTCATTGATGCATGAGTTGGCTCCTCGTAAATTACCTGAGGTGTTCAGTGAATTTATAGATTATTGTATAGATCTGGATGATCAGATAAGGGACAGAAGAACTCCAAGAGAGAAACCTAAGAGACCGTTACCAAGGTTGGCCCCTGTCTTTCAGGCACCACCAAGACAGTTATCCCCTCCCTCTGAGCCTATGCAACTAGGCCATACTAGACTTACAGAGGAAGAGAGAACAAGGCGTCTTCGTGAGGGATCGTGCCTGTATTGTGGCTTAAAAGGACATTTACGACTTCAATGTCCCACTCGCCCTAGAATGCATGATAAGTTGGAAAACTACCGCACCTAAGGCAACTGAGGAGACAGGCCTTGGGTGTGACGTTCATGTCTCCTGTCAAAGACACTAGACTCTTGTTACCAGTATCCGTGGCTTGGGAGACCAAGACCACACATACTACCGCTTTTGTTGACTCTGGGGCTGCTGGTAATTTCATTGATGTTGAATACGCTTCCTCCATTTCTCTCCCTCTGGTTGTAAGAGAGACACCCTTGGCCGTCGAAGCCATAGACGGTAGGCCATTATCCTGCCCCAGAATTACTCACGATACTGTTACATATTTCAGGTTATCCGTTCACCTTCCAATCCTGTTGTGCTTGGTTTCCCTTGGTTGGTGGAACATAATCCTGTTATTGATTGGGCTAAGGGAGAGATACGGTCTTGGAGCCCTGCTTGTTTTGGGACTTGTTTAATGCCCATTCAGCATATTGGTGCTCTGACCACACCTACAGCTCCTCCATTGTCTACAGAGGTTCCTGACTGGTATGCCGATCTCAGGGCTGTATTTGATAAAAGAGAGGCAGAGAAACTACCTCCACATAGACCGTTTGATTGCGCCATAGATATTCATCCAGGTACCACATGGATGGAAAACATGGAGCGCAATGTTGCTGTCCAGAAACGCAAGGCTGACAGGCATAGGTTACAAGCTCCTTCCTACAACGTGGGGGATAGAGTTTGGTTGTCCACTAGGAATGTGAAGTTGCGGGTGCCTTCTATGAAAATGGCACCTCGGTTTATCGGTCCATACAAGATCATTCGCCGCGTTAACCCTGTGGCTTATGCTCTTGCCCTTCCTAGACATCTTCGCTTGCACAACGTCTTCCACACCTCCCTACTGAAGCCTTTGTTGTGTAACAGGTACACGCGGGTCGTTCCTCCTCTTCCACCTGTTCAGGTTGATGGAGAGATGGAGTATGAGGTTAGGAGAGTTCTGGATTCTAGACTGTTCAGGGGTGCTCTGCAGTACCTGGTCGATTGGGTGGGTTATGGTCCGGAGGAACGGTCCTGGATTCCGGCTTCCAACATGTCTGCCTCTAGGTTGGTCAGGGCGTTCCATGCCTCGCACCCCGATCGCCCTGGTGGTCATCCTGCCACTTGTCCTGTTGGTCGTCCGGTGGCCTCCCGTGGAGAGGGGGGTACTGTAACGTTGGGGGCTTCCAGCCTTTCCGGTGTGCTTGAGGGCAGCATGTCTGATGCTGCTCGCTCACCAACACCTGGCTTAAATTGAAACAGGCAGGGAGGTGGCAGCATGAGGTGCGGCTTGAGAGGGGGCGCGGTCTGGTGAAGGTCTTTTAAAAACCAACAGTTCCTTCTAAGCAGTGTCAGATCGTAGTTATCCATACCTGAGCTCCTTGTACCTGAATTCTCTTGTGATTTAACCTGTTATTGACCCCTGCTTGTTTTCTGACTATTCTGTCTTCCGTTGCCCTAGACTATTTTCTTGTACTACGCTTCTGCATTGATATCGACCCGGCTATTCCATTTGACTATTCTATACTCTGTATTCCTGATTCTGGCTCGTCTGACTACCCCCGTGTTGCTGACCTGGATTTGTATTACGACATTGTCTTTGATTAACCCTTCCTGTCTAGCTAGTATACCTGGCCAATTGTAAGGACCAGACAGTTAGGGATTCTTCTACGGCTACCCTGTTTGTAGCTTTTGGGCTCTATGGAGTGTTGGGCTTTAAGGACTGCGTGGTGGGATCCGGGAACCGTGACAGTTATACAATGTAGTAAGTTTCTGGAGGTGTGTTTGCAGGGCGGTTGCATACACTACATCTCTGTATTCAATAGCCGGCATAAGCATTTGTTGTACAATCTGCTTTCTTACCGCGGGGCTCAGGCAGGATTTGTTTCTGTACAGGGCACCTAGTTTGGGGTAAAGTTTAGATGACAGTTTTTCGATGTGGGGGCCAAAAGATAGATTTGGGTCTAACCACATCCCTAGATATTTGAGAGAAGTGACTGTGGTCAGCGTGCCATTTGATTTTGTCCTGACACATAGATGGGGATTTTGCAATTTGTGTAGTTTAGGTTTTGTTCCAAAGAGCATCGTAACAGTTTTGTCATTATTTAAAAAAAGTTTGTTGTGTTTGATCCACTTTTCTACCTCTGTGAATTGTTCTTGCAGCACGGCCTCCAGCTGCGGGAGATTTGGTTTGCTGGTATAGATTACAGTGTCGTCTGCGTACATGTGTACAGTTGAGGCTTTACAGACGTTGGGCAGATCATTTGTGAATAGCAGGGGGCCTAGTATTGAGCCTTGGGGTACACCGCACGTGACTGGGAGGGGGAGGGAAGTGCTGTCAGAAATGGACACATATTGCGACCGATCAGACACATATGATTGAAACCAGGTTAGCGTGGGGCCTGTGACCCAGAAGTGCAAACTGCCATAGAGTCCTAAGGATTCCAGGAGGTGACACTCGTGGTGGCTCAGAAGCGCCACCATGAGTATCCATGCTTTCTGGGGCAAGGTGCTGAGGTAGCGCCTGCCCCGTAATATCGTGCTGAAATGGAGACGCTACGGGGAAACCTGCAGGTGTTGATTTTCCCCATTAGCCTCCCCATATTAGTGAAAAGATCAGAATAGGGCCCTCAGTCACTTACTGTACATTCCTAAAAATAATAAACTAATAATAAATGTATAAAACACGTGATCTCCTATAATAAACGTATAAAACACATGATATCCTATAATAAACGTATAAAACACGTGATCTCCTATAATAAACGTATAAAACACGTGATCTCCTATAATAAACGTATAAAACACGTGATCTCCTATAATAAACGTATAAAACACGTGATCTCCTATAATAAACGTATAAAACACATGATCTCCTATATAAACGTATAAAACATGTGATCTCCTATAATAAATGTATAAAACACGTGATCTCCTATAATAAACGTATAAAACACATGATCTCCTATAATAAACGTATAAAACATGTGATCTCCTATAAACGTATAAAACACGTGATCTCCTATAATAAACGTATAAAACACGTGATCTCCTATAAACGTATAAAACACGTGATCTCCTATAATAAACGTATAAAACACGTGATCTCCTATAATAAATGTATAAAACACGTGATCTCCTATAATAAATGTATAAAACACGTGATCTCCTATAATAAATGTATAAAACATGTGATCTCCTATAATAAATGTATAAAACACGTGATCTCCTATAATAAACGTATAAAACACGTGATCTCCTATAATAAACGTATAAAACACGTGATCTCCTATAATAAATGTATAAAACACGTGATCTCCTATAATAAATGTATAAAACACGTGATCTCCTATAATAAATGTATAAAACACGTGATCTCCTATAATAAACGTATAAAACACGTGATCTCCTATAATAAACGTATAAAACACGTGATCTCCTATAATAAACGTATAAAACACGTGATCTCCTATAATAAATGTATAAAACACGTGATCTCCTATAATAAACGTATAAAACACGTGATCTCCTATAATAAACGTATAAAACACGTGATCTCCTATAATAAACGTATAAAACACGTGATCTCCTATAATAAACGTATAAAACACGTGATCTCCTATAATAAACGTATAAAACACGTGATCTCCTATAATAAATGTATAAAACACGTGATCTCCTATAATAAACGTATAAAACACAGGCCCCCGTTTTAATGCCTGAGGGGGGTGGCAGCCCTTTGTTTTTAGTATCTTCTTATGTACAGTCATGGCAGCCATCAGGGGGTGAACATGATATGTTCAGGGGCCCAGTTGCTCAAGGTGGCCCAGGCCAAAACCAGTGCAGTTTGTCTAAGGCTTGGTTCACACCTGCGCGTTTTTTGCCGCACGTATTGCGCAAACGTAAAAAACGCGTGACAGCGCATTGCAGCGCGTTCCCACGGCAGTCTATGGTTGCGAACGCGCTGCAATACGCCCCAAAGAAGCTCCTGTACTTCTTTGGGTGTAGGATGTTTTGTAAAAACGTATGTAGGATGTGCTGTAAAACGCCCAGGTGTGAACAGGTCCCATAGGAAATCATGGGATTTCTGTGTTTAGGCGTTTTACAGCACACAGGTACGCGCGGTAAAACGCCCAGGTGTGAACGGGGCCTAAGTGCCAGAGACACAAACTTCATGCAAACCAGGACTGGTCCACCAAAATAACACCAAATTTCCCGATGGGCCGAGGTATCGGGACGGTAACAGTGCTCTGACTCATCACTGAGGGAGAGATTAGTAGACTTGTGCACTGCGGGTTTTTTCCGTTCCGTTTCATTTCGGACTGCAGGGTTTTCGTGTCGGTCACGCTGCATCAGCTTGGCCTCAGTGATTCGCCTCTCTCCTGGTTCTCTTCCTACCTCTCTCTTCGCTCCTTCGCTGTTGTCTCTTCACCCCCAGTTCCTATTTCAGTTGGTGGCCCTCAAGGCTCTGTTCTGGGTCCCCTGCTCTTCTCAGTCTACACCGCCTCTCTGTAACCTCATCTCTTCCTATGGACTTCAATATCCTCTCTTTGCCGACAACACCCAAATCTACCTTTCCTCTCTCGATCTCTCTCCTCCGGTGTTGCTCCGTGTTACTGCCGGCCTATCCGCTGTCTCTGATTGGATGACTTCCCATTTCCTAAAGCTCAACCTCTCTAAAACAGAACTTCTCGTCTTCCCTCCCTCTAAAACTAACATTCCTGCGTCCATTTCCCTTCAGGTGAATGAGCCACCGTTACTTCTACCTCTCAGGCCCGCTGCCTCGGTGTCCTCCTAGACTCTCATCTCTCCTTTACTCCTCACATTCAGTCACTATCAGGGTTATCCAAAGAGATTCGAAAAGTCACTGCACGTTCGGTGACTTTTCGTTCTCTTCAATTCGGGTCCTTTTGCCGATCCCATTTCGGTGACCCTGCGGTGTATTCAGCAAACACCACAGGGTCCCCGAATTGCAGGGAAAAGCTGCCGCAAACCTGACGAAAGCTAATCGCAAAACCCACCGAATGCACGCCGAAAACCCGCAAAAACATCTGGATTAACCTGTGAAAACCACGGAAAAACCTGAACAGGAGCCGATCGCACACAGCCGAAGCAGCCGAAGCAGCTGAGACCGCAGACGAGGGAGGTGAATAAATTAGCAAAACCGTTTGTATGAATCTGTGAAAATGAAATGCTGTTTGCAAAGAAACTACTGAGCGAAAATGTCTGTAATTTACACATGAGGTCCAGGGAATGATAATAAAGAGGACTGTTACAGAAAAAAAAAAGTAAACTTAAAAAAAAAAAAAGAAAAACTTTAACCACTGGGCTGCTATGGACGCGCTCAGCGCGTCCAGCCAAGTGGTTCTCCTGTGCTACGGACGCGCTCAGCGCGTCCGAGCACAGGAGGCAGCAATCAGCCGGATTCCGGCGGATTGCTGCGCCCCCCCGGTGCGGGCTGACATCTTGGATGTCAGCCCAGCACTCGGAAGCCCGGTCGGGGACATTAGATGTCATCGCGGCTACACGATGACATCTAATTCAGGCGCCCCCCCCGCATGTGCGGAGGAGGCGCCTGACAGGGAGGGTGGGGGAGGTCCTTCGGACCTCTCTCCCTCCCGATCGCCGGGGAGCAGGGGGTTAAGACAGGCACCGCTTGGAAGGGCACAGCCTGCCCTTCCAAACGGTGGCTCTCATTAACCCCTGGGGAGCCGGATCACGAATCGGCGCTGAAAAGCGCCGGTTCGTGATCCTTTCCCGGAGCTGGCCGACATCTTGGATGTCTGCCAAGCCTCCGGGAACTCCCCCTGAGGACTGGCGTCATCGTGCTATGCACGATGACGCCAGTCCTGGAGTTAACCCCTAGCTGCCACCAACGGTGGAGATAGGGGATTCCAATGAATCCCCTATCTCCCGATCCGTGGCAGCTAGGGGTTAATGTTTGGTACTGTTGGATCGGCCAGAGCATGGCCGTTCCAACGATACCAAACACCACTGTGAAAAAAGTTTAAAAAATTAAAAATAAAAAAATATTTAAAAATAAAATTATAAAAAAAAAAAATAAACAAGTTTTTTTTTTTTTTGGTTTGTTAATGCAGCAATATTGTTCCCATTTCAATTATAATGTGAACAATGATGCTGCACTAACGATTTTTGTATGCGGTGCGTTTGTAAAAATCGCGTAATTTCCCCCCAAAAAAAAGTAACGAGACCCCATCTCTAATTTTTTTAACAAGCGCACCCCATACAAAATATAACCGCAATTGCTCGCATGTTAAAATGTGAAAAAAATACACTTTACACGTTGTAAATTATTGAAAATTCATATTTTATTGCATTTTTTGTTATAATATACAGACAGGTCATAACGTATACATATAATAATGACATATTATTAATCTGCCGAGGTCTGACGGAAAGAACGATATATAATATGTCTGGGTCATATACTAAAATAAGCCTTCAAAACGCATTTAAACATGATGAGCAAAACCGGTAAATATGACCTCAGCACAGAGGCGTGAAACGCCTCAGCAGCGAAAGGGTTAAAAAAAAAAAAAATTAAGAAAAATGCTTAAAGTATCCGAAAAAATCTATAAATAAAGAGACTCTTTACTGCAGAATTTTATTATGAACGGTTTATTAGATATTGAATTAAAACGGGAATATTTTTAACATTGAAGCCTATGGGATTCTCCTGAATAAATTTGCCGAATTAAACCACCGAATGGCAGGGCATTAGGGGAACCTTTCACTGCTGGTTTGTGTTCTCTGAATAGACGAAGCAGTGCTTTTTCATGGGGATTTCACTGCCCCCGAACAGGCACCGAACAGGCACCGTATGTTCAGGCAATTCGCCAGGATTTGACGAATTGCCTGCTCTCTGGATAGCCGAATGGCCAGGAAAGGTAACCGAACGCTGATTTTCAGTGTTCTGTTACCTTTCTCAAGCAATTCGGATCTCTTTGGATAACCCTGTAAGCAAATCCTGCTACTTCCACCTAAAAAACATTGCACGCGTCCGACAGTGGCTTAATCAGGACTCTACTAAAATGCTCATCCAAGCTCTTATTATCTCCTGCCTTGACTATTGTAACCTCCTTCTCTCTGGCCTTAAGAGATCCCAGATTCTCCCTCTGCAGTCTGTAATGAACGCCTGTGCCAGGATCATACACCTCACCTCCTGCACCTCTCACACCTTCCCCCCCCCTTTGTCAATCTCTACACTGGCTCCTGTCTCCTTTAGAATCCGATTCATTATATTGGTCACATACTAAGCTCTCCATAACCGCGCCCCGGCCTACATCTCCTCCATTATTAGCAGGCACATCCCACCCCGACCACTTCGCTCGGCCAATGATCTGATGTTATCAGTTCCTCGTACCCGCACCCCCAACTCCCGCATTCAGGGCTTCTCCCGAGCTGCCCCTTTCTATGGAACTCCCTCCCCTGCAACATCAGACTCTCCCCGTCTCTCCAGTCCTTCAAGAAGTCTCTGAAAACACATTATTTTAGAGAAGCCTATCAGCTCACTCCCTAATCCCCCTCTGTTCATTTTCTGCACCATCTTCCTACCCGGCCCACATGTGCCCCAATACTTCACATTTTCTATTAACCCTCACCTAGTGTGTCACCCCTATCCTCTTAGATTGTAAGCTCTTGAGCAGGGTCCTCTCACCTACTTTACTGTGTGTTTAACCTGTATGTTTATTTGTTGTTCGGCCTCCCACTGTACAGCGCTACGGAACTTGTTAGGGCTTTATAAAAACTTGTAACTGTAACTGTTCGTTATCTTAACGCGTTTTATATTTTTTCGAATCGATAGGAAAACTTTGGCGGCTGGTTTTGGTTTTTCGGATCACTTTGTTTTGTGGGTTATTTCGGTTTTCGTTTTGATACGTATTGTTTTTTTGGGAGTTTTTCGTATTTTGCGGCGATTCGTATTTTCAGTCGGTTGGTCATTTCATTTGTCAGAACAACACGTTTCCGTTTTTATTGATTATTTCGTTTTTGACTTGATTCGTATTTCGTACCGATTCTTATATTGTGTAATCCGTGTAGATTGGTGTAATTTTGGATGAACAGTTATGTCGGGCAACATATTATTTCGGACAACCCGTTATTTTGGACGATGTGGGATTTCATAGCCGCCAGCCTGAGCAGTGAACATTCATCGCACATTAAAGTTTATTTAATCATATCTTGTATTGTGTTCTTTAGACTGGGGATTTAGGAAGGAACAAACTAATCTTATTCATATTTAATCTTTTCGTTCTTTAGCCAATTTGGATTTTCGGTTTTCATCACCGGTTTCATATTTTCGTTCTATCGGACATTTACTTATTTTCGGAATTTCGTTCTGCCGTTTTTTCCCAAATTGCCGCACACAATTTCCATTTTAATGTTTTTCTTGCATTTATTGATTCGGATTTTCGGTTTCCGTCACCAGTTTCGTATTTTCGTTCTATCGGAAATTTCCGTATTTACGGGATTTTGTTCTACAGTTTTCGTTCATTTATTGATTCGGATTTTCGGTTTTCATCCATGTTAGTTTCGTATTTTCGTAATTTCGTTCTTTGACTATTTTCGTATCTGCGTTTGTTCGGAATTTTGGATAGGTACGATTCAACGAAAATGCAAATCTTGGATGAAAATGTATTCGTAACGAAACTAAATGTGTCAGGATCGGGTAACCCCGCTTGCAGACTGTAAGCCAACAGACTCAGACCAACCGGTCCTTAGTAATGGCTGGTTATGGTCAGTAATACTGAGAACGACGAACACAAAGAAAGTGGCGGAGTGCAAAGTAAAACAACCTGCAGAATAAAGTAACCCACAGTGCTCTAGTTAGCCGGTCCTTAATAATGGCCGGGTTAAGCAGGGCAAACCAACAAAACACACATAGGTAGGGGTTAAGGAAATAGAGGTCCGTTTATACTATGCCAAAATTCAGGGCGCCAGAATACAGGGAAATCGAGACAAGCCGGGATCCTAATAACCAGGAATTCAGTCAGATTGGAATTCAGCAATAACAACTAGGGTTGCACCGATACCGATACTAGTATCGGTATCGGGGCCGATACTGGGTACTGCAGGAGTACTTGGTACTCGTGCAGTACCCCCGATATTTTTTCCGATACCGGAAGCCGGCATTGAGCCGGCTTCCGGCATCCGAGGGGCTGCAGCGGCTGTCTGAATGCTCTATCGGCATTCGGACAGCCGGCCCCGCACTCTCCGCAATACTTACCTTCCTGGGCGCCGCCGGGGAATGTCTCCACGCGCGCGCTCGTTGGAAGGACCCCAGCCGCGACCACGTGATCCCGGCTGGGGTCCTTCCAACGAGCGCGCGCGCGGAGACATTCCCCGGCGGCGCCCAGGAAGGTAAGTATTAAACACACTGAGCAGCTGCAGGGCCTGTCTCAATGCTGATAGAGCATTCAGACAGGCCCTGCAGCTGCTCTCCGCGACGATACTTACCTTCCTGGGCGCCGCCGGGAAAGTTTCCCCGCGCGCGCTCGTTGGAAGGACCCCAGCCGGGATCACGTGGTCGCGGCTGGGGTCCTTCCAACGAGCGCGCGCGCGGAGACATTCTCGCGGCGCCCAGGAAGGTAAGTATCGTCGGGGGGGGGCGGTCCATGAGCTGGGGGGGCATATCCATGAGGGGGCATATCCATGACCTGGAGGCAATATCCATGAGGGGGCATATCCATGAGGGGGCATATCCATGAGCTGGAGGCAATATCCATGAGGGGGCATATCCATGAGCTGGAGGCAATATCCATGAGGGGGCATATCCATGAGGGGGCATATCCATGAGCTGGAGGCAATATCCATGAGGGGGCATATCCATGAGGGGGCATATCCATGAGCTGGAGGCAATATCCATGAGGGGGCATATCCATGAGGGGGCATATCCATGACCTGGAGGCAATATCCATGAGCTGGAGGCAATATCCATGAGGGGGCATATCCATGAGGGGGCATATCCATGAGCTGGAGGCAATATCCATGAGGGGGCATATCCATGAGCTGGAGGCAATATCCATGAGGGGGCATATCCATGAGGGGGCATATCCATGAGCTGGAGGCAATATCCATGAGGGGGCATATCCATGAGGGGGCATATCCATGAGGGGGCATATCCATGACCTGGAGGCAATATCCATGATGGGGCATATCCATGAGCTGGAGGCAATATCCATGAGGGGGCATATCCATGAGCTGGAGGCAATATCCATGTGGGGGCATATCCATGAGCTGGGGGGGCATACTCATGTGTGAGCTGTGGGGCATAATAACCCATGTGTGTGCTGGGGCATTATCCATGTGCTGGGGCAAATCCATGAGTGAGCTGGGGCAAATCCATGAGTGAGCTGGGGCAAATCCATGAGCTGGGGCAGTATGAATATATATATATATATCGGGGGGATATACATGTGAGCGGGGGGCATTTTTATATGGTCTGTTCTTATTGGAAAGCGGTCACATGACATTAAATAAAAGTATCGGTACTTGGTATCGGTGAGTACTTTTAAAAAGTATCGGTACTCGTACTCGGTCTTAAAAAAGTGGTATCGGTGCATCCCTAATAACAACAAGGCACTAGGCGTAACTGGAACCACGCTAGGGCAACTTCCTATGAGAAATTAAGCCCTTTAAATGGAGCCACAGCACTTCTTATTGGTGCTCAGTGGAGACGCCCTGCTCTGCTATAGGATCGCCGGTCATGTGCTGCGATTGGTTGTCCTTCCAGCATGCTGCGTCTGATTCGCAGGCGGCACCATTCTCTGTCCGGTAGTACACAGTGAAGGAATACCCGGGAATAAGGCTTTCTGGTTATCAGCTGCTGTGACCAGGGCAGCCATCAGAAATCTTGGGGCCCCTTACTGAACCTAAGGATGGGGCCCCCCTTGCACTCCCTCAACCCTTTAAAAGCTCGCTTTTCTCCCCCCCCCATCCTTGCAAAAAAACAAAAAGTAAATGACAGAGTTCCACAGCAATATACCTCACAGAAATGTGTAGTGTGTATCAGAGCTCCACATCCTCCGAATTGGCCCCGAATAGTGAGTTTAACCGTTCAATGCAATTCATCTATTCACAAAGCTGTCAATCTACGATGCAAATCGCCACAACTTGTTGGCACCAAAATTGTCCCAAGGAAGACTATTGTGTCTTCTATTCACAAAATGCCAAACAGCACCAAACTTCTGGTGAAATTACCTGATTTTAGGTGTTTCAATTCGACAGGTTTAAACAGGCAAATCCCATAGGTTGTAATGTGAAAAAAAAACTTTTTTTTTAAAAAAAATTAACGACCATTTACTCTTTTTTTTCATCTTTTGCAAAAAACTTTATTTTTTTTATAAGACCTTTTTGTATTTTTTGAATTTTCTAAAAAAGACAGTTTTCCTTTTTTAAAAATTGTTTTTTTTTAAAAGACCTTATTTCTAACCTTTTCCCGTCGCAGGACATACTATGATGTCCCTGCGGCGGATGGGCTTAGACAACGTAGGGCGTTCTAGTGCTCCCAGTTGACTTCTATGGGCCACCTCAGGCCATCCCCCTGCAGCCATTGATGCGTATCGTGCGTCAGCTGCATGGTCAGGCCGAAGCAGAGGTCTGCCGCAGCGCCTGGGGTCCCCCGCCTGTCGTTAAGGGGTTAAAGGACATTAGACACATTTTTACTACATTTTCATTGAATTAAGCTCTTATTAGAATTTTTTTCCAGTTTAGGCTAGGGTCAGACGAGCGCAGTGCGAACGCGCGTGCAGGCGCACTTAATCACGGCCGCACTAGCAGCAAATGACGGGCAATGACGGACAATATACGAAGTACGGTCGCACAAAAGTCCGGCTGCGCAACGCAAGTGGAAAACGAACGCATTTTGTCGAGAACGTAAAACCGCTAGTACGGTTGTACAGAGTGCGCTGCGTCCGCTAGAGGCGTGTGTGCGTGAATTGGAGACGTCAGACACTGCTAATGTCCGGCCAACATAACGTCCAGACGCACAAAGGGTTTTATTGATGATCCGTACAAAATCACAGCCGCAAATGCGCATCGTATGACCGGTATCGCGTATTCCGTGAAAAAATGCGTCCATTCGTTCGAACGCACTTTTTCACAGACAACGCGAAAATGCATTCGTCTGACCCTAGCCTTAGTGGAAGTTGCGCAATTTCTGTATTTTTCGTAGACGTCCGAGAACTGCTACGGCGATTCCACTTTTGGGAAAATATGGTGAACATTCTCTAAATAATAAATTATTACAGGGTTATTCAGAGAAAGGTGAAAACCAGGAGAACTGGCAGGAGAAGAGAACAATCTAGACCAAATAGCCAATTTGCAAAGGGAGAATTTTTCTGGTTTGGTTATATTGACCTAGAATTTTCACTTCTCCAGCCAATTCTCCGGAGTTTCACCTATCTTTGAATAGACCTGATAGTATTTTTGGTGAAATGAAAAACACACTCACAGAGCTCAACAGCAATAAAACCCAAAGATATCTATTATTAAAGTCAACCTGTTATGGCTAAACGAGTTTTCCCACTTGACAGGAAATCTCTACCTTTTCTTAGATCAGCTTTTGGTGTAGAAATATATAATTATAAAGAGGGAGGCAGTCTTTTTTATTTTTTAAAAATCCCTTTTTCCAACTATATATTTCAGCAGAAATTATGTATGTGATGCTCTTTCACTTAAAAAACAATTTATAGATTTAAAAAATTCCAATAATATATGTATTTAAACAAATCTAATAAAATAATCCATTATTAATAAAATGCACATGTAGCCCACTCACCTGCTTACCTTTTTGAGCAGGAGGGGTTAATTCTGTGGATGCCCAGCAGCAGGAGATCTCCCTGGTGGGATAATCACTGCACTCCTTAACACACTGCTGCTGCCCTCTGCTCCCACACTGAGTAAGGTCCTGCAAGGGCGATACACCCCCAGTAACCCCACATCTCTAGTTTCCAAGTGATAATTCCAGAAAATAACAGGAAGCAATCCCTGTGAAGTCCCCAGCACACCTGTAAAAATAATGTGTGAAAAAATATTTGCAGGGATTGCTGCCTGTTCTGTAGTGGAAAATCAAGACAGGGGAAGTGTATCGCCCTTCTAGGACCTCACTGACCTCCGTCCCCACTGATAGCCGGTGCTCTGAAACATCATCAGACGCAGCCTGCTCTGTGTGGGAGAAATGCTCTGCGCTCAGTGAAAGCACAGGGTGTATAGCACTCCCAGCGCCAACAGACCACCAGGGATAGGAGGAAGGGGGGACATCAAGAAATCTGCAGGGCCCGGGCTGTCAGCTGAGCTGACAAGATGTTGCTAGCTGGCTCTGAGAGTTCCAAGATCAGGGAAGGACCCTGCCAACGGCGGGCCCCCCCCCTGCTGGGGGGCCCCTTACCACAGCATGGGGTGTAATGCCCTGATGGCGGCCCTGGCTGTGACTACGCAACATTTCCCTGGACATGGGCCGAAGGCGCAACACTTCCCTGGACATGGGCCGAAGGTGCAACACTTCCCTGGACATGGGCCGAAGGTGCAACACTTCCCCGGACATGGGCCGAAGGTGCAACACTTCCCCGGACATGGGCCGAAGGTGCAACATTTCCCTGGACATGGGCCGAAGGCGCAACATTTCCCTGGACATGGGCCGAAGGCGCAACACTTCCCTGGACATGGGCCGAAGGCGCAACACTTCCCTGGACATGGGCCGAAGGCGCAACACTTCCCTGGACATGGGCGAAGGCGCAACATTTCCCTGGACATGGGCCGAAGGTGCAACATTTCCCTGGACATGGCCGAAGGCGCAACATTTCCCTGGACATGGGCGAAGGCGCAACACTTCCCTGGACATGGGCCGAAGGCGCAACACTTCCCTGGACATGGGCCGAAGGCGCAACACTTCCCTGGACATGGGCCGAAGGCGCAACACTTCCCTGGACATGGGCCGAAGGCGCAACACTTCCCTGGACATGGGCCGAAGGCGCAACATTTCCCTGGACATGGGCCGAAGGCGCAACACTTCCCTGGACATGGGCCGAAGGCGCAACATTTCCCTGGACATGGGCCGAAGGCGCAACACTTCCCCGGACATGGGCCGAAGGTGCAACATTTCCCTGGACATGGGCCGAAGGCGCAACACTTCCCTGGACATGGGCCGAAGGCGCAACACTTCCCTGGACATGGGCCGAAGGCGCAACACTTCCCTGGACATGGGCCGAAGGCGCAAAACTTCCCTGGACATGGGCCGAAGGCGCAACACTTCCCTGGACATGGGCCGAAGGTGCAACACTTCCCTGGACATGGGCCGAAGGTGCAACATTTCCCTGGACATGGGCCGAAGGCGCAACACTTCCCTGGACATGGGCCGAAGGCGCAACACTTCCCTGGACATGGGCCGAAGGCGCAAAACTTCCCTGGACATGGGCCGAAGGCGCAACACTTCCCTGGACATGGGCCACCGAGACAAAATGCACGTGTCTAGCGATTAGTATAGTCTGCACCAGGTTGAGATGCAAACCAAAGCTCTCCCATAAGGGAACAAATATATCCCCTTACTGGAGGGGAAGAGTTTATTGAAATGGGCAGCTGATGGACGGGGGCCCGAGCAATGGTTTAATAAGGGGCCCCAAGTATTTTGACATCAGCAGCCCTGTGTACAGTCCAGATATCCCCTCTTATTATAAATGCAGAGTGCAGGGTTCGGGCATTCACAGCCGATATTTAAAGCGTGCACACAGCTTACATTTATTTCTTACGAAGCTGTAAATAATCACAAACTGTTAATTTCCACGTTCTTTATCAAAAACCAAACAAGAAAAATCCCCAAAGATGTAGACGTGGACTTAAACGTTCATAAACAGGAGCGGGCGCACTCTTATGAGCAGGCCTGCGGTGCAGGGTTCTGCCCAGTGTTGCCACGTACTGTGTATTATTTAGAAACATATGTCAGTGTGCGTTTTGCAGTGGTGGCGTCAGACCAGGAGATACGGGTCTGTGACACGGGAAGGGCGCAGGCTTGTAACGCGCTCCCGGGATGCGATTCCGGCTTTTATGGGCATTTCTACAGACTCGTTACACATCTAGGAATGCAGAGCCGTTCTCTCTCCCAGGCGTCGTCAACCCGACTTGTTACGGGAAACGGGTTTCCTTCTGTTTTCTTGCATTTAACCAGGAAAACGCCGCGGCCTTCTGCCTCCTGACGCAATCTTGCCGTTTTCCGCTAGCCACAAGTGACACTGGGAGGCCGAGTGATGCCGAAATCCCTCTTTTCAAGGGTTATGTCTCTGGTTATTTAGGATGCCAGCATGAAAACAGAGACGGTTTCCTGATTTTGTGATTCGTCGATGGAAAAATTGTGCCACAAACACGTCCTTTCTGCTTTTCCTCTATAATTAGGCCAAATAGGCAGCCGTCTTAGGCCTCCCTTAAGCAGGGGCGATGTTTGCTCCACCCCACCCAGCGTCAATAGCAGTCGGGATTATGAATTTCCCGGCTGCCGGTCATCAGATTGGTCACTAGGGATGTTACACACAGAGAGCGGGCGACGACACCCTCTGAGACCAATCGCTGTAGTGAGCGTTCTCGGAGGCAGTGATGGATCAGATCTGTGCATGCGCGTGCAGCTCCGATCCATCGCTCTGCGCAGGCGCTACTGAACTTGTGTATGTCAAGTGTGCGAGTAGCGCTGCACAATTTGCCGTACCTACGCTACGCAAGTTGTATAAGAGCACAAACTGCACAGAAACGCTTCAGCGGCTTCCGTCTTCGGGAGCCCCTGAGCTGAAGAGGAGGAGCAGCGCAAGGGACAAAGGATGAGTAAAATCATCCAAAATAATAATAAAAAAATATTTTTAAAAAAAGGCCGATGGCTGTCAGCAGGATCTTCTCATTTATTTAAGGGCAAAAAAGATTAGTTATATGTAGAACGTACTTTTAACTCATTGTTGGTATAAAATAAGTAATTAAGTCATTTATTTCAGTTGCTAAAATGCTTCTTTTACCAGACGGGATGATTTGACTTGAAACATAATACTCACTAGAACGCGGTGGCTTCAATCACCCTGTGTTAATGATAACTTAGCAGATAAATCAGGCAGAAATTCGAATATTTAGCATCTAAAGAAATGTTTAATCAGAATATTTTCCCACAGATTATAAGTAATTAATCTGGGAATAAAAATTTCCGATACGCAATAGAGCTGAAGGGAGATATCTGGATGAAGGCTCTCTGGCCTCAGGACGGATGTGGAGGGCGAGGAGGTGTGAGTTACCGTATAACTGGGAACATATGTAGGAATTTGCGTCCTGCGGAGCGGCGACCATGATGGCATTTATGGAGTGCTTGGCGCAGAGTGGTCGCCCATCTGTGAATCGGTGAAGAACTGCACCTTTTAAGCCAAAATAGTCAAAATAATGAAATAATTGAGATGAGCGAGCTTTTTCAAATTCAGTTGTTTTTGCGTAGAATTTGGGTTTTCTGGTAATCCTCCATCAGATCGCCAGGACGCAGCGCGTCTGACCCGTCACTTTAAGGGTACAGAGTGCTGTGGTCACCAAGGAAAGGATAAAAAAAATGTTACCTTTGTACGATTGTGACATTTACACTTATTTCTGTGTCAGACCTTCGTAAACCCACAAAAAACAAAACATCCAATGCTGAGTTATTCTATAAAAATCTCTTTATCTGTTTCCCTGTCTGTCTATCTCTTTCTGCATGTCGGTCTGTCTCATTCTCTGTCTATCCTTCCACTTGTCTGTCAGTCACTGCATCTCCCAAATTATCTCTTGTTGTATGCCTGTCTGTCTCTGTCTCATTCCCTCTCTTTCTACTGTCTCAGTGTTTGTCTCTGTCTCTGACAATTGCCTGTCTCTGTCTCATTCTCTGTGTCTCTGCTGTCTCATTCCGTATCTTAGTCTCATTGTCTGTCTGTCTGTCTCACTACCTGTCTGTCTCATTGCCTGTCTTTGTTAGTCTCATTGCCTGACTGTCTCATTCTCTATATTTGTCTCATTGTCTGCCTCATTGCCTGTCTCTCTGCTGTCTCATTGTCTGTCTCTCTGCGGTCTGTCTGTCTCTCTGCTGTCTCGTTGCCTGTCTCTCTGCTGTCTCATTGTCTGTCTCTCTGCTGTCTCATTGTCTGTCTCTCTCCGGTCTGTCTGTCTCTCTGCTGTCTTGTTGCCTGTCTCTCTGCTGTCTCATTGTCTGTCTTTGGCACTCTGTCTCATTTTCTGTCTATCTTCTGTCTTATTCCCTGTCTCTGTCTATTTCTCTTATTTTCTGTCTCGCTGTCTCATTAACTATATCTTTGTCTGTTTCTGTCTCAGTTTCTCGTTGTCTATCTCTCTGCTGTCTCGTCTGTCTCTCTGCTGTCTCGTTGTCTGTCTCTCTGCTGCCTCATTTTCTGTCTATCTTCTGTCTTATTCCCTGTCTCTGTCTATTTCTCTTATTTTCTGTCTCGCTGTCTCATTAACTGTCTCTGTCTCAGTGTCTCATTGTCTGTTTCTGTCTCGCTGTCTCATTAACTATCTCTTTGTCTGTCTCTGTCTCAGTGTCTCATTGTCTGTTTCTGTCTCGCTGTCTCATTAACTATCTCTTTGTCTGTCTCTGTCTCAGTGTCTCATTGTCTGTTTCTGTCTCTCTTTGTTGGAGTGTTTCTGCTGTTTATTAACCCTTTCACACTGTTGTCTGTCTCTCTGTCCCTCTTCCTCTCCGTTGGCCTCAGCGTGGATATGGGTCGGGTGCCATTATACCCAGGGACAGGCTGCGGCCTGCGCTCCATTCTGTCATTTGTCAGGAATTTCCAGAATCAGGGATTGAGGGACAGATAACGCAAACATCGCCAAAGCAGATGGTGGCGACAGGAAAACAAGATTCCTGACCAGCGTTACACACACACACACAGGAGCAAATTCACTAAACAGTGAGCAGTGACGACATAGCGCGAGGATTGCAAAATAACTGAAGAAAAAGAAATCCCCCAATTCGCCCCTTCTGACTCTTATTGCACTTCAAGTGTTTTGGCCCAAAATGTTGTAATTTTTCTCGTTATTCAGCACGATTCAGCCTCTAAAATGGAAAATTAAACTTAGTTTAAACTGGATTTTTAGTATTAATTACAACAATCTGTCTGTAGTGAGGCAGGAAGTACATACTGCATGACTCCTGGTCTGAGTCCTGCACCAGTCAGGGATTACCTGCACCCCAGGAGCACAGCACGTCGTGTAGGTCTGCGTGCTTCTGTGATATACAGTGTATATATATATATAATGTGCACGGGAAGGCAAAGCAATCAATTCAGATAATCTGTGTTTGATATTTTTTTCACCTGTTTTTAATTTAATGAGGGGCCGGTTTTAATGGTCCCCCTATACCTCAGTGATACGAGGGGCCGGGTTTAATGGTCCCCCTATACCTCAGTGATACGAGGGGTCGGGTTTAATAGTCCCCCTATACCTCAGTGATACGAGGGGCCGGGTTTAATGGTCCCCCTATACCTCAGTGATACGAGGGGTCGGGTTTAATGGTCCCCCTATACCTCAGTGATACGAGGGGCCGGGTTTAATGTCCCCCATACCTCAGTGATACGAGGGGCCGGGTTTAATGGTCCCCCTATACCTCAGTGATACGAGGGGTCGGGTTTAATGGTCCCCCTATACCTCAGTGATACGAGGGGTCGGGTTTAATGGTCCCCCTATACCTCAGTGATACGAGGGGTCAGGTTTAATGTCCCCCTAACCTCAGTGATACGAGGGGTCAGGTTTAATGGTCCCCCTATACCAGTGATACGAGGGGTCTGGTTTAATGGTCCCCTATACCTCAGTGATACGAGGGGTCGGGTTTAATGGTCCCCCTATACCTCAGTGATACGAGGGGTCTGGTTTAATGGTCCCCTATACCTCAGTGATACGAGGGGTCGGGTTTAATGGTCCCCTATACCTCAGTGATACGAGGGGTCGGGTTTAATGGTCCCCTATACCTCAGTGATACGAGGGGCGGGTTTAATGGTCCCCATACCTCAGTGATACGAGGGGCCGGTTTAATGGTCCCCCTATACCTCAGTGATACGAGGGGTCGGGTTAATGGTCCCCTATACCTCAGTGATACGAGGGGCCGGGTTTAATGGTCCCCCTATACCTCAGTGATACGAGGCCGGTTTAATGGTCCCCTATACCTCAGTGATACGAGGGGCCGGGTTTAATGGTCCCCCTATACCTCAGTGATATGAGGGTCGGGTTTAATGGTCCCCTATACCTCAGTGATACGAGGGGCCGGGTTAATGGTCCCCCTATACCTCAGTGATACGAGGGGCCTGGTTTAATGGCCCCCTATACCTCAGTGATACGAGGGGCGGGTTTAATGGTCCCCCTATACCTCAGTGATACGAGGGCTGGTTTAATGGTCCCCCTATACCTCAGTGATACGAGGGGCCGGGTTTAATGGTCCCCTATACCTCAGTGATACGAGGGGCGGTTTAATGGTCCCCCTATACCTCAGTGATACGAGGGCCGGGTTTAATGGTCCCCCTATACCTCAGTGATACGAGGGGCCGGTTTAAGGTCCCCTATACCTCAGTGATACGAGGGGCCGGGTTTAATGGTCCCCCTATACCTCAGTGATACGAGGGGTCCGGGTTTAATGGTCCCCCTATACCTCAGTGATACGAGGGGCCGGGTTTAATGGTCCCCCTATACCTCAGTGATACGAGGGGCCCGGGTTTAATGGTCCCCCTATACCTCAGTGATACGAGGGGCCGGGTTTAATGGTCCCCCTATACCTCAGTGATACGAGGGGCCGGGTTTAATGGTCCCCCTATACCTCAGTGATACGAGGGGCCGGGTTTAATGGTCCCCCTATACCTCAGTGATACGAGGGGCCGGGTTTAATGGTCCCCCTATACCTCAGTGATACGAGGGGCCGGGTTTAATGGTCCCCTATACCTAGTGATACGAGGGGTCGGGTTTATGGTCCCCCTATACCTCAGTGATACGAGGGGCCGGGTTTAATGGTCCCCCATATACCTCAGTGATACGAGGGCGCGGGTGTTTAATGGTCCCCCTATACCTCAGTGATACGAGGGGCCGGGTTTAATGTCCCCCTATACCTCAGTGATACGAGGGGCCGGGTTTAATGGTCCCCCTATACCTCAGTGATACGAGGGGCCGGGTTTAATGTCCCCCTATACCTCAGTGATACGAGGGGCCGGGTTTAATGGTCCCCTAATAACCTAGTGATACGAGGGGCGGGTTTAATGGTCCCCCTATACCTCAGTGATACGAGGGCCGGTTTAATGGTCCCCCTATACCTCAGTGATACGCGAGGGGCGCGGGTTTAATGGTCCCCTATACCTTACAGTGATACGAGGGGCCGGGTTTAATGGTCCCCCTATAACCTCAGTGATACGAGGGCCGGGTTTAATTGGGTCCCCTATACCTCAGTGATACGAGGGGCCGGGTTTAATGGTCCCCCATATACCTCAGTGATACGAGGGGCCCGGGTTTAATGGTCCCCCTAATACCTCAGTGATAACGAGGGCCGGGTTTAATGGTCCCCCTATACCTCAGTGATACGAGGGGCCGGTGTTTAATGGTCCCCTATACCTCAGTACGATACGAGGGGCCTGGATATTTCTTGAATAGGGCCTGGCCGTAATCCCCTAATACTCATCAGTGGATGACGAGTGATAAGGGGGCTGCGGGTTAGATATACCTCAGTGATACGAGGGGCCGGGTTTTATGGTCCCCCATACCTCAGTGATACGAGGGGCCTGGTTTAATGGTCCCCTATACCTCAGTGATATACGGAGGGGGCTGGGTTTAATATCGTGCCCGGGCATCAGTGAGAGGTTATACCTCAGTGGATAACGAAGGGTGCCGGGTGATACGATGGTGCGGGTTTTGAGCGCCCTAAATATACCTAGTAGTGATACGAGGGGCCGGGTTTAATGGTCCCCCTATACCTCAGTGATACGAGGGGCCGGGTTTAATGGTCCCCCTATACCTCAGTGATACGAGGGGCCGGGATTAATGGTCCCCCTATACCTCAGTGATACGAGGGGCCGGGTTTAATGGTCCCCCTATACCTCAGTGATACGAGGGGCCGGGTTTAATGGTCCCCATATACCTCAGTGATACGAGGGGCTGGTTTAATGGTCCCCCTATACCTCAGTGATACGAGGGGCCTGGTTTAATGGTCCCCCTATACCTCAGTGATACGAGGGGTCGGTTTAATGGTCCCCCTATACCTCAGTGATACGAGGGGCCGGGTTTAATGGTCCCCCTATACCTCAGTGATACGAGGGGCCTGGTTTAATGGTTCCCTATACCTCAGTGATACGAGGGGCCGGTTTAATGGTCCCCTATACCTCAGTGATACGAGGGGCCGGGTTTAATGGTCCCCCTATACCTCAGTGATACGAGGGGCCGGGTTTAATGGTCCCCCTATACCTCAGTGATACGAGGGGCCGGGTTTAATGGTCCCCTATACCTCAGTGATACGAGGGGCCGGGTTTAATGGTCCCCCTATACCTTAGTGATACGAGAGGGCCGGGTTTAATGGTCCCCTATACCTTAGTGATACGAGGGGCCGGGTTTAATGGTCCCCCTATACCTCAGTGATACGAGGGGCCGGGATTAATGGTCCCCCTATACCTCAGTGATACGAGGGGCCGGGTTTAATGGTCCCCCTATGCCTCAGTGATACGAGGGGCCGGTTTAATGGTCCCCCTATACCTCAGTGATACGAGGGGCCGGTTTAATGGTCCCCCTATACCTCAGTGATACGAGGGGCCGGGTTTAATGGTCCCCCTATACCTCAGTGATACGAGGGGTCGGGTTTAATGGTCCCCCTATACCTCAGTGATACGAGGGGCCGGGTTTAATGGTCCCCCTATACCTCAGTGATACGAGGGGCGGGTTTAATGGTCCCCTATACCTCAGTGATACGAGGGGCCGGGTTTAATGGTCCCCCTATACCTCAGTGATACGAGGGGCCGGGATTAATGGTCCCCCTATACCTCAGTGATACGAGGGGCCCAGGTTTAATGGTCCCCCTATACCTCAGTGATACGAGGGGCCGGGTTTAATGGTCCCCATATACCTCAGTGATACGAGGGGCCTGGTTTAATGGTCCCCCTATACCTCAGTGATACGAGGGGCCTGGTTTAATGGTCCCCCTATACCTCAGTGATACGAGGGGTCGGGTTTAATGGTCCCCCTATACCTCAGTGATACGAGGGGCCGGGTTTAATGGTCCCCCTATACCTCAGTGATACGAGGGGCCTGGTTTAATGGTCCCCTATACCTCAGTGATACGAGGGGCGGGTTTAATGGTCCCCCTATACCTCAGTGATACGAGGGGCCGGGTTTAATGGTCCCCCTATACCTCAGTGATACGAGGGGCCTGGTTTAATGGTCCCCCTATACCTCAGTGATACGAGGGGCCGGGTTTAATGGTCCCCCTATACCTCAGTGATACGAGGGGCCGGGTTTAATGGTCCCCCTATACCTCAGTGATACGAGGGGCCGGGTTTAATGGTCCCCCTATACCTCAGTGATACGAGGGGCGGGTTTAATGGTCCCCCTATACCTCAGTGATACGAGGGGCCGGGTTTAATGGTCCCCCTATACCTTAGTGATACGAGGGGCCGGTTTAATGGTCCCCCTATACCTTAGTGATACGAGGGGCCGGGTTAATGGTCCCCCTATACCTCAGTGATACGAGGGGCCGGGATTAATGGTCCCCCTATACCTCAGTGATACGAGGGGCCGGGTTTAATGGTCCCCTATACCTCAGTGATACGAGGGGCCGGGTTTAATGGTCCCCCTATACCTCAGTGATACGAGGGGCCGGGTTTAATGGTCCCCTATACCTCAGTGATACGAGGGGCCTGGTTTAATGGTCCCCCTATACCTCAGTGATACGAGGGGTCGGGTTTAATGGTCCCCTATACCTCAGTGATACGAGGGGCCTGGTTTAATGGTCCCCTATACCTCAGTGATACGAGGGGCTGGGTTTAATGGTCCCCTATACCTCAGTGATACGAGGGGCCGGGTTTAATGGTTCCCCTATACCTCAGTGATACGAGGGGCCGGTTTAATGGTCCCCCTATACCTCAGTGATACGAGGGGCCTGGTTTAATGGTCCCCTATACCTCAGTGATACGAGGGGCTGGGTTTAATGGTCCCCTATACCTCAGTGATACGAGGGGCCCGGGTTTAATGGTTCCCCTATACCTCAGTGATACGAGGGGCCGGGTTTAATGGTCCCCCTATACCTCAGTGATACGAGGGGTCGGGTTTAATGGTCCCCCTATACCTCAGTGATACGAGGGGTCGGGTTTAATGGTCCCCCTATACCTCAGTGATACGAGGGGTTGGGTTTAATGGTCCCCCTATACCTCAGTGATATGAGGGGTCGGGTTTAATGGTCCCCCTATACCTCAGTGATACGAGGGGCCGGGTTTAATGGTCCCCCTATACCTCAGTGATATGAGGGGCCGGGTTTAATGGTCTCATTATACCTCAGTGGCATGAGGGAATCCAGTTTAATGACCTCCTCATATCTCAGTCAAGCTCAAAGAAATACCTGAGCTGGATAAGTGTTTAAATTCACCTGCTATTCTCCACCAATTCACCACTAAAAGGGTTATTCAAAGAGAATCGAAAAGCCACCGCACGTTCAGTGACTTTTTGTTCTCTTCAATCGGTTCGATTTGGCGATCCCATTTCGGCGACTCTGCGGTGTATTCAGCAAGCACCACAGGGTCTCTGAATTGCAGGGAAAGGTCGCCGCAAACTCGCCGAAAACTCACCGCAAAACGAGGGCGAACGCACACCGAAACCCGCAAAAACATCTAGATTAAAAAGAAAAAATCCCAAAAAATATTTAAATATCCGAAAAAATCTATAAATAAAGAGACTCTTTACTGCAGAATATTATAATGAACGGTTTATTAGATATTGAATTAAAACGGGAATATTTTTAACATTGAAGCCTATGGGATTACCCTGAATAAACCTGCCGAATTAAACCACTGAATGGCAGGGCATTAGGGGAACCTTTCACTGCTGGTTTGTGTTCTCTGAATAGCCGAAGCAGTGCTTCTCTATGGGTATTTCACTGCCCTCGAACAGGCACCGAACAGGAACCGTATGTGCCGGCAATTCGCCAGGATTTGGTGAATTGCCTGCTCTCTGGATAGCCGAATGGCCAAGAAAGGTAACCGAACGCTGAATTTCAGGAGCCATTCAGATCTCTTTGAATAACCCTGTAAATCCCAGCCCCTACAATACTTACACAGGCTGAAAAAAATCTGTGTGCTCATCAAATTCAGCCTTTCCCACATCACCTGTTGCTGTTGATCCAAAATAAGCAAAAATAACCAGTGTGAAGCGCTCGCCAATATGCAACACACTGGAAAAAATTCCTTCTTGCCCCTAGATGGCGTCAGATTTCTTCTTGGATCAAGAAGCTTTTACTTCTGTTTTCGCAGGAAGTCATACGACCGTTGTTTAAAAGTCTGTCAGTATTCACTAATTTTTCTTTATTTCCACTCGTTAACCCCATTCACTACCGAGATCGAGATATCTCAGGCTTCAAAGGCACCATCTGGTGCCCCGATATCGCAATATCTCGATTTACACCTCGGCAGCCCAAAAGCAAATGAATTTGGTTTGCTTTTGGGCTGCAGATGGTGCCCCCAAAGAGCCCAAAGAGCTAAATCTGTCTAAAATCAGCTAACTGGATGGCATGCAGCAGCCGATACATTTGTTGCAGTGAACCACGGGCAGCAACAGTAACTCAATTTGGCAACAGATGGCACCATCTACTGGCCAAATATGTTAATACAGTAACGGATTCATTGGGAGTATTTCTAAATAGTTATTTATTTATAAAGGATTTTACAAGGAAGGATACATTGAGATTTCTCTCGTTTTCAAGTATGTGAACTGTTACAGAAATACAAAGTAATAAAATGCAAGATATTAAAAGAAAAACCGCACAAATATACATATTAAAAGAAAATAAATAAGTTCACTATGTTACATGTTTACAGGCGCATTCTGTATATAGTCACTATGTTACATGTTTACAGGCGCATTCTGTATATAGTCACTGTGTTACATGTTTACAGGCGCATTCTGTATATAGTCACTGTGTTACATGTTTACAGGCGCATTCTGTATATAGTCACTATGTTACATGTTTACAGGTGCATTCTGTATATAGTCACTGTTACATGTTTACAGGCGCATTCTGTATATAGTCACTGTGTTACATGTTTACAGGCGCATTCTGTATATAGTCACTATGTTACAGGTTTACAGGTGCATTTTGTATATAGTCACTGTGTTACATGTTTACAGGTGCATTCTGTATATAGTCACTATGTTACATGTTTACAGGTGCATTCTGTATATAGTCACTGTTACATGTTTACAGGTGCATTCTGTATATAGTCACTATGTTACATGTTTACAGGTGCATTCTGTATATAGTCACTGTTACATGTTTACAGGTGCATTCTGTATATAGTCACTGTGTTACATGTTTACAGGCGCATTCTGTATATAGTCACTATGTTACATGTTTACAGGTGCATTCTGTATATAGTCACTGTTACATGTTTACAGGTGCATTCTGTATATAGTCACTCTTACATGTTTACAGGTGCATTCTGTATATAGTCACTGTGTTACATGTTTACAGGCGCATTCTGTATATAGTCACTATGTTACATGTTTACAGGTGCATTCTGTATATAGTCTCTGTTACATGTTTACAGGTGCATTCTGTATATAGTCAATATGTTACATGTTTACAGGTGCATTCTGTATATAGTCACTGTGTTACATGTTTACAGGTGCATTCTGTATATAGTCACTGTGTTATTATTATTATTATTATTATTATTCTTTATTTATAAAGCGCCAGCATATTCCGCAGCGCTGTACAATAAGCACAGTATAGACAGGGTTACAATACATTGAACAACATTTGACAAACAGTACAGGAGGAGATGAGGGCCCTATTCCCGTAGGAACTCACAATCTGGGAGGGTTGGGGTTGGAAACAGGAGGAGAGGACTGTAAGGTGAGAGTGATTGATGGTTGCGTCAGTGAGTTGGGTGGTAGGCTTCCCTAAATAGGAATGTTTTCAGGGAGCTTTTGAAGGAAGAGAAGTTAGGGGAAAGTCTGACAGTACGAGGGAGAGCGTTCCAGAGAGTGGGGGCTGCGCGTGAGAAATCCTTCAGTGTTACATGTTTACAGGTGCATTCTGTGTATAGTCACTGTGTTACATGTTTACAGGTGCATTCTGTATATAGTCACTATGTTACATGTTTACAGGTGCATTTTGTATATAGTCACTGTGTTACATGTTTACAGGTGCATTCTGTATATAGTCACTGTGTTACATGTTTACAGGTGCATTCTGTATATAGTCACTGTGTTACATGTTTACAGGTGCATTCTGTATATAGTCACTGTGTTACATGTTTACAGGTGCATTCTGTATATAGTCACTCTTACATGTTTACAGGTGCATTCTGTATATAGTCACTCTTACATGTTTACAGGTGCATTCTGTATATAGTCACTATGTTACATGTTTACAGGTGCATTCTGTATATAGTCACTATGTTATGTGTTTACAGATGCATTCTGTATATAGTCACTCTTACATGTTTACAGGTGCATTCTGTATATAGTCACTATGTTACATGTTTACAGGTGCATTTTGTATATAGTCACTGTGTTACATGTTTACAGGTGCATTCTGTATATAGTCACTGTGTTACATGTTTACAGGTGCATTCTGTATATAGTCACTGTGTTACATGTTTACAGGTGCATTCTGTATATAGTCACTATGTTACGTGTTTACAGATGCATTCTGTATATAGTCACTCTTACATGTTTACAGGTGCATTCTGTATATAGTCACTGTGTTACATGTTTACAGGTGCATTCTGTATATTGTCACTGTGTTACATGTTTACAGGTGCATTCTAGGGTTGCACCGATACTAGTATCAGTATCGGGGCCGATACCGGGTACTGCAGGAGTACTTGGTACTCGTGTAGTACCCCCCGATATTTTTCCCGATACCGGAAGCCGGCATTGAGCCGGCTTGCCGGCATTCGAGGGGCTGCGGCGGCTGTCCGAATGCTCTATCGGCATTCGGACAGCCGCCCCTGGAGTTGCTCTCCGCGATACTTACCTACCTGAGCGACGCCAGGAATGTCCCCGCGCGTGCGCTCGTTGGAAGGACCCCAGCCGCGACCACGTGGGACCATGTGATCGCGGCTGGGGCCTTCCAACAAGCACACGCGCGGAGACTTTCCCGGCGTCGCTCAGGAAGGTAAGTATGAACACAGTGAGCAGCTGCAGGGCCTGTCCGAATGCTGATAGAGCATTCAGACAGGCCCTGCAGCTGCTCTCCGCGATGATACTTACCTTCCTGAGCGACGCCGGCAAAGTTTCTGGCGCGCTCTTTGGAGGGACCCCAGCCGCGATCACATGGTCCCACATGGTCGCGGCTGGGGTCCTTCCAACGAGCGCACGCGCGGAGACATTCCCGGCGTCGCTGAGGAAGGTAAGTATCGTCGCGGGTGGGAGGGGGAATCCATGAGCTGGGGGGGCATACCCATGTGTGAGCTGGGGGCAATACCCATGTGTGAGCTGGGGGGGGCATACCCACGTGTGAGCTGGGGGGGCATACCCATGTGTGAGCTGGGGCATATCCATGAGCTGGGGGCATATCCATGTGTGAGCTGGTGCAAATCCATGTGTGAGCTGGGGCAAATCCATGTGTGAGCTGGGGCATATCCATGTGTGAGCTGGGGCATATCCATGTGTGAGCTGGGGCAAATCCATGAGCTGGGGCAGTATGAATATATATATATATATATCCGGGGGGGATATACATGTGAGCTGGGGGCATTTTTATATGGTCTGTTTTTATTGGAAAGCGTCACATGACATTAAAGAAAAGTATCGGTACTCGGTCTTAAAGTGGTATCGGTGCATTCTGTATATAGTCACTGTGTTACATGTTTACAGGTGCATTCTGTATATAGTCACTGTGTTACATGTTTACAGGTGCATTCTGTATATAGTCACTGTGTTACATGTTTACAGGCGCATTCTGTATGTAGTCACTATGTTACATGTTTACAGGTGCATTCTGTATATTGTCACTATGTTATATGTTTACAGGTGCATTCTGTATATAGTCACTGTGTTACATGTTTACAGGTACATTCTGTATATTGTCACTATGTTATATGTTTACAGGTGCATTCTGTATATAGTCACTGTGTTACATGTTTATTGGTGCATTCTGTATTTATTTATTTATAAAGGATTTTACCAGGAAGATACATTGAGATTTCTCTCGTTTTCAAGTATGTCCTGGGTTCAAGAACATTGAAGTGTTACATTTACAGAAATACAAAGTAATACAATGCAAGATATAAAAAAAACACAACACAAATATACAGATTAATAGAAAAATATGTAGGAAATATAGTCACTAGGTTACATGTTTACAGGTGCATTCTGTATTGAGGTATGTTAGTAAGGAGCTTTTGAGTGACTTTAGACTGGGGGAAGATTTGATGGTGTCTGGGAGGTTATTCCATAATTGTGCTCTGTAGGAAAATGAGGATCGAGTCTCTGTCTTTTTGTATTGTGGTATAGCAAGTAAGGTGCTGGTCCTGGATCGGAGGTTATAGGATGAGGGAGCTGCTGGGGGAAGCAGTCTATTCAGGTAGGGTGGCAGCTTCCCAGAAATGCTCTTAAACACCAGGCTGGAAAGGTGAAGGGTGCGTCTGGATTCCAGACACTGCAAGTGACTGGGAGCGGGAGGGAGGAGCTGCCAGAAATTGACACATATTGTGTTCGGTCGGATACATATGATTGAAACCAGGTTAGCGTGCGATCACCAATGCCAGAGTTTTTAAGTTTTTCTAACAAGATCCCATGGTCTACCGTGTCAAAGGCCTTGGCAAATTCAAGGAAGATGCTCCAGTTAGGTTTCCTTGTTCCATCCCAGCCTGGATATCATTGCAGACTTTTAAAAGGGCAGTTGTAGTTGAGTGATTTGGACGAAAGCCTGATTGATCTGGGGTTAAGTAGTTCCAATATTGATAATAATCACGTAATTGTGTGTAGACACATTTTTCCAAGACTTTTGACATTACAGGGAGCAACGATATCGGACGGTAGTTGGATACCAAAGTACTGTCACCACTTTTATGGATAGGTACCACTCTTGCAGTCTTCCAGAGCTTGGGTATGTATCCAGTCGCCAGTGACTCATTTATTAGGGTTGCAACAGGATTTGCAATTGCAGGCGCACTGATTTTCAGCAGCATTGCTGGTATTTGATCAGGTCCAGACTGGTATTTCATTTTTTTTGCTTACGGAGAAGTTTAGTAATGACACTGACAGGCACTGGTCTAAAACTGAATTCCTGTCTGATACAGGGACTTTGCACAGTTGGGGGGGCCTGACCTGCATGAGGCCTCTCTGATTGCATGTCATTTCCTAGCTTGGCAATCAAAGTGGTGGCACATCCAACAAAATAATCATTAAAGGCATTTGCTACATCTAGGGGGTGTTGCAGGGTTTGGTTGTTTACTTTGACAGCAGCTGGCTGGGAGTGGACTGGGGGTGCTTGTATGTTACTTATGGTTCTTCAAAAGTTTCTAGGGTTTGATATGTTATTGTTTAGATTTTCATTGAAGTAATATAGTCACTGTGTTACATGTTTACAGGTGCATTCTGTATATAGTCACTGTGTTACATGTTTACAGGTGCATTCTGTATATAGTCACTGTGTTACATGTTTACAGGCGCATTCTGTATATAGTCGCTATGTTACATGTTTACAGGTGCATTCTGTATATAGTCACTGTGTTACATGTTCACAGGTGCATTCTGTATATAGTCACTGTGTTACATGTTTACAGGTGCATTCTGTATATAGTCACTGTGTTACATGTTTACAGGTGCATTCCGTATTGAGGTATGTTAATAGGGAGCTCTTGAGTGACTTTAGACTGGGGGAAGATTTGATGGTGTCTGGGAGGTTATTCCATATTTGCGGTGCTCTGTAGGAAAATGAGGATCGAGCCACCTTACTTACAATACCACAATACAAAAAGATTATCAGGGTTATTCAGAGATCGTGAAAAGCAGGAGAATGACTGGAGAATGAAAAATTCTAGGTCAAAATAGCCGATTTGGAAAGTGAGATGAAAGGGAGAATTTTTCTGGTTTGGCTATTTTGACCTAGAATTTTTCATTCTCCAGTCATTCTCCTACTTTTCACGCTCTCTGAATAACCCTGATAGTCTTTTTGTATTGTGGTATTGTAAGTAAGGTGCAGGTCCTGGATCTGAGGTTATAGGATGAGGGAACTGCGGGGGGAAGCAGTCTATTCAGGTAGGGTGGTAGCTTCCCAGAAAAGCTCTTAAACACCAGGTTGGAAAGGTGAAGGGTGCGTCTGGATTCCAGCGATGGCCAGTTTAGCTCCTTAACATGTCACAATGGTGGGTCATGTAGTTACATTGTAGCACAAAGCGGCAGAATGAGTTATACAATGTAGTAAGTTTCTGAAGGTGTGTTTGCGGGCCAGCTGCATACTACGGAAGTCCAGAAAGGCCATGCATTTTTAATTTTTTCTTTGGTTTGTTTCATTAACTTTTTTTTACATACACTGAAAAAAAAAAGTCAGGAGAACAAAATTGTTTTATTTTGTTTTACTGACTTTTTTTTCCAGTGTATGAAAAAAAAGTTAATGAAACAAACCAAAAAAAAAATTAAAAATGCATGGCCTTTCTTTGCTTCCGTAGCATACACTAAATCTCCGTATTAAATAGCCGGCATAAGCATTTGTTGTACAATCTGCTTTCTTACAGTATAATTAATTACAAATGATTTAAAAAAAACAAAATAAAACACACTGGTTCCTGGCAATGTTTTTTTGGGTAATCACTTGGTAGTGAAGGGGTTAAACCTGTCACATTGAAATCAGGCCATTTAGCATTCCGTGAATAAACGAATCGACAGTTCTCAATGAGACAATTTCGGTGCCGCCGAACTGTGGTGAATTGAGGCTAAATGCAGCATATTTCTCTGTAAATTCTCCTGTATTTAGCGAAGTGACAGCTTTGTGAATAGACAAATTGCCCTGAAATTGCAGACATGGTGAAATTCACTGTTCGGTGTAATTCTGTGTCAAATTCGGGCCTTAGTGAATATCCCCCATAGTGTTACAAGATCATGTATTCATTTTTTAATCTGATTTCTTCTTTTTTGGTCGTTTTCCAGGTGTCCTGGTGGTGGCGCCGTCTCTGTATTTTGAAACCATCCAAGCCAAAACGTGGAATTAGACACAGGATTCGGTGGCGCCTATTACTGGAGGTAATGGAGATCGGTGGAAGGGTCTGGTGCGCGCTCTTATATGTATTACATCATCACACCGGTAAGGTACCGGATCGCACCGGTAAATTAACGGACTGGAGTCTTTCGTATCTATTACACTTTGAAGGAGCGATTTGGAGCAGCGCTTGGCTTGTTTGGTCTCGGAAAGCGCTGTGGGAGGTAAAGCACAGAGCAATGACTGGGATACGTCTGCTTGCGCAATGCGTGGTAAAAAATATGGGGGTTATTCGGCGCTCTTCGGCTGCAGCTGTTTCAATTCACCGACCCTGGGGGGAATTCTGCATTCACCACAGGGTCCCCGAAGTGCGCCAAACGGAATCACTGAACGCCAATGATAAGCCCGCCGAACACACTGATCAGTCCGCCGAACTGACCGACGATCAGCCGCCGAACGGGTAAACAAAAACAAGAGTAAAGACAGAACTCTGCAATTTTTAAAAAGGCCCTATAAAAATAATAAAACGGTTTGTTACAGAATATGAAAACAAAACGCCATTTAAAAAAAAAATGGGAATCAAAAATTTACTGTAAAAATCCAGAGAAATACTTAAAAAAAATAAAAAATACTATTAACCCCTTAAGGACGGGAGTAATTTTACAACTTCGGCGCTGTTTCGGAAGTAGAAGTTTGCTGAGCTCATTTTGACCATTTTTAAGTCACGTATTCTTATACCACCCAGACATATTATATATCGTTCTTTCCGTCAGACTCGGCAGATTAATAATATATCATTATTATATGTATATGTCATGCCCTGCCAAAATGCTATAACAAAAAATGTAAAAAAATTTGAATTTTCAATAAAATTTCAATCTTCCACAGTGTGTAAAGTGTTTTTTTTTTTAAATTTTATTATCCGAGGCTCTGCGGTCATATTCTATTGGGTAGATCTGTTAAAAAAATTAGAACGGGGAACCCATTTTTTTTTTGGGGAGAAATTGCGTGATTTTAGCTAAACCCCCCCAAAAAATAAAATCATTAGTGAAGCATCATTGTTCACATTATAATTGAAATATGAACAATAGTGCTGCATTAAAAAAAACTAATTTTTTTTTATTATTATATTTATTATTTAATTTATTATTTTTTTATTATTTTTATTTTTACTTTTTTACACTTTTATTTTACTTTTACCATGGTCATGTGTGATATCATTGGAAAGGCCATGCTCTGGCCTTTCCAGCAATATCATACATGACCCCCTAGCTGCCACCGATCAGGAGATAAAGGGGTTCAAAGAACCCCCCTATCTCCTGCAAGGGATTTCCATAGGAAATCCCTTTGCAGCTAGGGGGTTCCCGGTTAACTGACATCATCGCGCATGGCGCGATGAGTCAGTTGACCGGGGGGGTGACCCAGAGGTGGGGGCTGCCATCCAAGATGGCGGCCCCCACCGGAAATAGTCCGCGATCGGGCACAAATTAGTGCCCGGTCGCGACCTGGCAACTAAGGGGTTAACCCCCCATACATCGCTGGAAAGGTCAGGCTGTGACCCTTCCAGCGATGCTGGCCACAGCCGCCAGGGACCAGGCGATCGGGACGCAGGGGCGTCCCCTGCTCCGGCGGGGGGGGACACCTGAAACTGACGTCATCGCGCCACCGGCGCGATGACGTCACAGCGCCGGAGGAGGGATCACACTGATCTGACTCCGCGGGAGTCAGAGCAGCGTGGGAGCGACCGGAGGAGGTGAGTATTTAGTGAGGGGGGCTGTAAACGCCGAGGACGTACATTTACGTCCTGCGGCGTCAAAGCCCACCTAATGCAGGACGTAAATGTACGTCCTGCGGCGTTAAGGGGTTAAAAAAGCTTATCGCTGCAAATAAAAAGAATAAACGGTTGAATAAAAAAAATTCTAAAAACGCAAATATTTTTTACATTGAAACCTATGGGATTCGCCTGTTTAAACCTATTGAAACGAAACTCCGAAAAACAGAGTATTTCACTGACATTTCGGTGCAGTTCGCCAAATATTGGTGAATCGCCAGCTTTCTGAGTAGCCAAATGGTCCCAAAATTACACCATACAGGGAAATTCACCTCGGCTTCTTACCTGCAGTGTATGGATTATACATGCTGCGGGGTGGCATTTTTCATGCACTGCCCATCAGCATGAATACATTATATGTGTCCAGGAAAACATGGCTGACCTGGTGACCCCACTTCAGCTGAAGGGGTAGCAGCGTCTCCCTATTACGGTTACCCGTTAATTCTCCAGAATAGGGCCTTTATCACTAATGGAACCCAGACTACGAAAATCTTGATGTTACCCAGAATCTCAAAAAATGATAAAAATGAAAAAAAGTTTGAATTTGACCAGGAAATTGAGATTTGCCATATTTGGATAGAATCTGATTTGGAGGAATTTGTCTTTCTTTACATAGGAAGTTACAAAAAATAATGCCAAGAGGAGAAAATACCCCCCCCCCGTGAAGTCACTCGCTCCTGCTTTAGTGAATGAGCCCCCTTATTATCAGGGCCAGGAATGCCAGTTTCGCACAGAAAGCAGAATTTTGCTTTATTTGCTTTTTTAGCAATCCCTGAATTCCCGGAGATTTAAGCCTCTGTTTACGTATCTGATCATTCAGGATTTGGCAAACAGCTTTATCACCCAGAGATGGCAAATACAGGCCGCCCCCCATTGGTTAGGTCTCGGGTTTTCCAGCCCTGGACTCTTGCGCCAGCTCCCACGTGTAATGGTGTGTGTCACGTTAGGATTGTAGGGGTGATGATAATTAATTAATAGGGACGTAGAGGGCTAGGTGTCAGACCATCTTCCCAAAAATCATGCCCAGCCCTTAATGCCCCCACAGGTCAAAAAAGAGCCCTAAACCTTACTATGCATTCAAATCCAAAATAATGCCGGATTCTTAATGCAGCTCAACAACAAAACCCCAAAAAGCCTTACTGCTCCCCAACCTGAAACCCCTATAAACCTTACTGTTCCCCAACCTGATACCCCTATAAACATTACTGCTCCCCAACCTGAAACCCCTATAAACCTTACTGCTCCCCAACCTGAAACACCTATAAACCTTCCTGCTCCCCAACCTGAAACCCCTATAAACCTTACTGCTCCCCCACCTGAAACCCCTATAAACATTACTGCTCCCCAACCTGAAACCCCTATAAACCTTACTGCTCCCCAACCTGAAACCCCTATAAACCTTACTGCTCCCCAACCTGATACCCCTATAAACCTTACTGCTCCCCAACCTGAAACCCCTATAAACATTACTGCTCCCCAACCTGATACCCCTATAAACATTACTGCTCCCCAACCTTAAACCCCTATAAACCTTACTGCTCCCCAACCTGATACCCCTATAAACCTTACTGCTCCCCAACCTGATACCCCTATAAACATTACTGCTCCCCAAATCGAGACCCCTATAAACCTTACTGCTCCCCAACCCAAAACCCCTATTAATTTTACTGCTCCCCAACCTTAAATCCCTATAAACCTTACTGCTCCCCAACCCGAGACCCCTATAAACATTACTGCTCCCCAACCTGAGACCCCTATAAACCTTACTGCTCCCCAACCCGAGACCCCTATAAACCTTACTGCTCCCCAACCCAAAACCCCTATAAACCTTACTGCTCCCCAACCTGAAACCCCTATAAACCTTACTGCTCTCCAACCCGAAACCCCTATAAACCTTACTGCTCCCCAACCCGAGACCCCTATAAACCTTACTGCTCCCCAACCCGAGACCCCTATAAACATTACTGCTCCCCAACCTGAGACCCCTATAAACCTTACTGCTCCCAACCCGAGACCCCTATAAACCTTACTGCTCCCCAACCCAAAACCCCTATAAACCTACTGCTCCCCAACCTGAAACCCCTATAAACCTTACTGCTCTCCAACCCGAAACCCCTATAACCTTACTGCTCCCCAACCCGAGACCCCTATAAACCTTACTGCTCCCCAACCCGAGACCCCTATAAACATTACTGCTCCCCAACCCGAGACCCCTATAAACCTTACTGCTCCCCAACCCGAGACCCCTATAAACATTACTGCTCCCCAACCCGAGACCCCTATAAACCGTACTGCTCCCCAACCCAAAACCCCTGTAAACCTTACTGCTCCCAACCCGAGACCCCTATAAACCTTACTGCTCCCCAACCCGAGACCCCTATAAACATTACTGCTCCCCAACCCGAGACCCCTATTAATCTTACTGCTCCCCAACCCAAAACCCCTGTAAACCTTACTGCTCCCCAACCCGAGACTCCTATAAAACCTTACTGCTCCCCAACCCGAGACCCCTATAAACCTTACTGCTCCCCAACCCGAGACCCCTATAAACCTTACTGCTCTCCCCAACCCGAGACCCCTATAAACCTTACTGCTCCCCAACCTGAGACCCCTATAAACCTTACTGCTCCCCAACCCGAGACCCCTATAAACTTACTGCTCCCCAACCCAAAACCCCTATAAACCTTACTGCTCCCCAACCTGAAACCCCTATAAACCTTACTGCTCTCCAACCCGAAACCCCTATAAACCTTACTGCTCCCCAACCGAGACCCCTATAAACCTTACTGCTCCCCAACCCGAGACCCCTATAAACATTACTGCTCCCCAACCCGAGACCCCTATAAACATTACTGCTCCCCAACCCGAGACCCCTATAAACCTTACTGCTCCCCAACCCGAGACCCCTATAAACCTTACTGCTCCCCAACCCGAGACCCCTATAACATTACTGCTCCCCAACCCGAGACCCCTATAAACCTTACTGCTCCCCAACCCGAGACCCCTATAAACCTTACTGCTCCCCAACCTGAGACCCCTATAAACCTTACTGCTCCCCACCCGAGACCCCTATAAACCTTACTGCTCCCCAACCCGAGACCCCTATAAACCTTACTGCTCCCCAACCTGAGACCCCTATAAACCTTACTGCTCCCAACCCGAGACCCCTATAAACCTTACTGCTCCCCAACCCAAAACCCCTATAAACCTTACTGCTCCCCAACCTGAAACCCCTATAAACCTTACTGCTCTCCAACCCGAAACCCCTATAAACCTTACTGCTCCCCAACCCGAGACCCCTATAAACCTTACTGCTCCCAACCCGAGACCCCTATAAACATTACTGCTCCCCAACCCGAGACCCCTATAAACATTACTGCTCCCCAACCCGAGACCCCTATAAACCGTACTGCTCCCCAACCCAAAACCCCTGTAAACCTTACTGCTCCCAACCCGAGACCCCTATAAACCTTACTGCTCCCCAACCCGAGACCCCTATAAACATTACTGCTCCCCAACCCGAGACCCCTATTAATCTTACTGCTCCCCAACCCAAAACCCCTATAAACCTTACTGCTCCCCAACCTGAAACCCCTATAAACCTTACTGCTCTCCAACCCGAAACCCCTATAAACCTTACTGCTCCCCAACCCGAGACCCCTATAAACCTTACTGCTCCCCAACCCGAGACCCCTATAAACATTACTGCTCCCCAACCCGAGACCCCTATAAACCTTACTGCTCCCCAACCCGAGACCCCTATAAACATTACTGCTCCCCAACCCGAGACCCCTATAAACCGTACTGCTCCCCAACCCAAAACCCCTGTAAACCTTACTGCTCCCCAACCCGAGACCCCTATAAACCTTACTGCTCCCCAACCCGAGACCCCTATAAACATTACTGCTCCCCAACCCGAGACCCCTATTAATCTTACTGCTCCCCAACCCAAAACCCCTGTAAACCTTACTGCTCCCCAACCCGAGACTCCTATAAAACCTTACTGCTCCCCAACCCGAGACCCCTATAAACTTACTGCTCCCCAACCCGAGACCCCTATAAACCTTACTGCTCCCCAACCCGAGACCCCTATAACCTTACTGCTCCCCAACCTGAGACCCCTATAAACCTTACTGCTCCCCAACCCGAGACCCCTATAAACCTTACTGCTCCCCAACCCAAAACCCCTATAACCTTACTGCTCCCCAACCTGAAACCCCTATAAACCTTACTGCTCTCCAACCCGAAACCCCTATAAACCTTACTGCTCCCCAACCCGAGACCCCTATAAACCTTACTGCTCCCCAACCCGAGACCCCTATAAACATTACTGCTCCCCAACCCGAGACCCCTATAAACCTTACTGCTCCCCAACCCGAAACCCCTATAAACCTTACTGCTCCCCAACCCGAGACTCCTATAAACCTTACTGCTCCCCAACCCGAGACCCCTATAAACCTTACTGCTCCCCAACCCGAGACCCCTATAAACCTTACTGCTCCCCAACCCGAGACCCCTATAAACCTTACTGCTCCCCAACCCGAAGACCCCTATAAACCTTACTGCTCCCCAACCCGAGACCCCTATAAACCTTACTGCTCCCCAACCCAAAACCCCTATAAACCTTACTGCTCCCCAACCTGAAACCCCTATAAACCTTACTGCTCTCCAACCCGAAACCCCTATAAACCTTACTGCTCCCCAACCCGAGACCCCTATAAACCTTACTGCTCCCCAACCCGAGACCCCTATAAACATTACTGCTCCCCAACCCGAGACCCCTATAAACATTACTGCTCCCCAACCCGAGACCCCTATAAACCGTACTGCTCCCCAACCCAAAACCCCTGTAAACCTTACTGCTCCCCAACCCGAGACCCCTATAAACCTTACTGCTCCCCAACCCGAGACCCCTATAAACATTACTGCTCCCCAACCCGAGACCCCTATTAATCTTACTGCTCCCCAACCCAAAACCCCTGTAAACCTTACTGCTCCCCAACCCGAGACCCCTATAAACCTTACTGCTCCCCAACCCGAGACCCCTATAAACATTACTGCTCCCCTTACCAGAAAACTCATAAACCTTATTGCTGTCCCTATACTAGAAAACCCCATAACTGGTTCTCTTCCCAAATGTGAGCCCACCATTACTATATCCCAACCTGAAAACCCCATAAATCACACTGTGCCCCAACCCAAAACCCCTATAAAACGTGATGCTCCCCCAAACTGAAAACCCTATGACCCTTTCTGCTCCCCAAACCCCAAACACCATAAGGACATACACCATAGCATAAGATTTAATGGTCCCAAACAATCTCTAAACCAGGAGTCAGAAACCTTGGCCCTCCAGATGTTTTGGAACTTAATATCCCATGATGCACTGCAAACTTAATAAGAAGCTGAGCATCATGGGTGTTGTAGTTCCAAAACATCTGGAGGGCCCAGGTTGCTGACCTCTGCTATAACCCTAAGATATCGTAACCTAATATTAAAAATGTAAACCCCCCCAACGATGTCCACAAGAAAAGTCACACAGAACAAAATCCAGAACCTCACACCGGGCAGGCTCAGCCGGCAGTTTTGGTTTATTTATTAAGTGGGCCGTGTGGTGACCCCATGCTGGAGTGAGATGGACGATTACACAAACACATCATCCTCAATCACCCTTTGGCATTAGATTGCCAGCTCTTGTTCTGTAACACAATGCTATTGCTTTCCCACCCGGTGAGCCCCGTCCAATGTCTCATCTTTCTTTTTGTTTCCTTCTTCTTTATCGCAGCTCAGTTAATAAGTTAAATATCTCCCCGAGGCGAGGATTCCAAAAACTGAGACGGTCTCTGTTTTACACTAATCTGTGACTCTCTCAGAGGTCCGAATCTGTACTAAGGACAGGGGGCCCCGCGCTTTATTACCACTGCTACTATTATTATATGAATCCCAGGCTCCCTGTATTAGAAACATAGAAAATGTCGGCAGATAAGAACCTTTCGGCCCATCTAGTCTGCCCAATTACATGGATACTTTACCTGGATTTATCTTTTGTTTAGGATAGCCTTATGCCTATCCCATGCCTGCTTAAATTCAATCACTGTTTTGGCCTCTACCACTTCTACTGGAAGACTGTTCCATGTATCCACCACCCTCTCAGTAAAATAATGCTTCCTGATGTTACTTTTAAACCTTTGCCCCTCTAATCTAAGACTATGTCCTCTTGTTTTGCTACTTTGTTTCCTTTTAAATATACTCCTTTCCTCTACCTTGTGGATTCCCTTTACGTATTTAAATGTTTCTATCATATCTCCTCTGTCTCGTCTTTTTTCCAAGCTGTACATGTTAAGATCATTAACCCTTTCCTGGTAACTTTTCTCCTTCAAGCCGTACACCATTTTAGTAGCCCTTCTCTGAACTCTCTCTAAGATGTCTATATCCTTCTGGAGATACGGTCTCCAGTACTGCACACAGTACTCCAAGTGAGGTCTCACCAGTGCTCTGTACAGTGGCATGAGCACTTCCCTTTTCCTACTGCTAATACCTCTCCCTACACAACCAAGCATTCTGCCAGCATTTCCAAGCATTCTGCCAGCATTTCCTGCTGCTCTATTACATTGACTACTTACCCTTAGATCCTCTGAAATAATAACCCCTAAATCCCAACCCTCAGATGTATCAAATATTCTATATTCAGCCCTTGGGTTTTTACGTCCCAGGTGCATTATCTTGCACTTATCCACATTAAAACTCAATTGTCACAGCTCCCACCATTTTTTTAGTTTACCTAAATCATTTGTCATTTGGCTGATCCCTCCAGGAACGTCAACCCTGTTACAAATCTTTGTGTCATCAGCAAAAAGACATACTTTGCCATTAATACCTTCTGCAATATCACTAATAAAAATATTAAAGAGAATGGGTCCAAGTACTGACCCCTGAGGTACCCCACTGGTAACAAGACCTTGCGCCGAATAAACTCCATTTACCACAACCCTCTGTTGTCTGTCACTCAGCCACTGCCTAATCCATTCAACAATATTGGAATCCAAGCTCAAAGATTGCAATTTATTGATAAGCCTTCTATGCGTAACAGTATCAAAAGCTTTACTGAAATCTAAATAAGCAATGTCTACTGCACCACCTGTGTCTATTATTATTGTTACCCAATCAAAAAAATCATTAAGATTAGTTTGGCATGATCTCCCTGAGGTAAACCCATGTTGTTTCTGATCCTGTAATCTATGTGTTTTTAGATGTTCAACAATCCTTTCCTTTAACATGGTTTCCATTAATTTCCCCACTACTGACGTAAGACTAACTGGCCTATAGTTCCCCGATTCCTCCCTACTACCCTTCTTGTGAATGGGCACAACATTTGCTAATTTCCAGTCTTCTGGGATGACTCCCGTTAACAAGGATTGGTTAAATAAATCTGTTAACGGTTTTGCTATTACACCACTGAGCTCTTTTAATAATTTAGGGTGGATCCCATCAGGCCCCATTGACTTATTTGTCTTTACTTTAGACAGCTGCTGTAGAACCTCCTCCTCTGTAAACTCATATGTAAATGTCTCGTTAGTGTTCCTCCTAACTGAGGTCCCTTTCCTTCCTTTTCTTCTGCAAAGACTGAACAAAAATATTCATTGAGGCAGTCAGCGAGACTTTTATCCTCTTCTACATACCTTCCTTCCTTTGTTTTTAATCTAACTAATCCTTGTTTTACTTTTCTTTTCTCGTTTATGTATCTAAAAAATGTTTTGTCCCCTTTTTTACTGACTGAGCTATTTTCTCTTCTGCGTGTGCTTTGGAAGCTCTTATAAATTGCTTTGCCTCTTTCTGCCTAATCTTATAGGTTTGCCTATCTTCTTCACTCTGAGTTTTTTTTATAATTATTGAATGCTGTCTTTTTGTTCTTCACTATTTTGGCCACTTCTGCAGAGACCACAGTGGTTTCTTCCCTTTTTTGTTTTTGCTAACAAGTCGAATGCAATTGCCTGTGGCCTTCAATAATGCTTCCTTTAAATAATCCCATTTCTCCTGGACTCCCTTTAAACTCCCGCAGTCTGATAATGACTCATTCACACAAAATCTCATTTTAGAAAAATCTGTTTTTTTAACCCTTTCGCTGCTGAGGCTTTTCCCGCCTCTGTGCTGAGGTCATTTTTACCGGTTTTGCTCATCATGTTTAAACGTGTTTTTAAGGCTTATTTTAGTATATGACCCAGACATATTATATATCGTTCTTTCCGTCAGACTCGGCAGATTAATAATATGTCATTATTATATGTATACGTCATGACCTGTCTGTATATTATAACAAAAAATGCAATAAAATATGAATTTTCAATAATTTACAGCGTGTAAAGTGTTTTTTTTCCACATTTTAACATGCGAGCAATTGCGGTTATATTTTGTATGGGGTGCGCTTGTTAAAAAAATTAGAGATGGGGTCTCGTTACATTTTTTTTTTGGGGAAAATTACACGATTTTTAACAAACGCACCGCATACAAAAATCATTAGTGCAGCATCATTGTTCACATTATAATTGAAATGGGAACAATATTGCTGCATTAACAAACCAAAAAAAAGAAAAAAAAGTGTTTATTTTTTTTTATAATTTTATTTAAATATTTTTTTTTACAAACTTTTTTACATTCGAGTTTGGTATCGTTGGAACGGCCATGCTCTGGCCGATCCAACAATACCAAACGTTAACCCCTAGCTGCCACGGATCGGGAGATAGGGAGTTCCAATGAACTCCCTATCTCCACCGTTGGTGGCAGTTAGGGGTTAACTCCAGGACTGGCGTCATCGTGCTATGCACGATGACGCCAGTCCTCAGGGGGAGTTCCCGGAGGCTTGGCCGACATCCAAGATGTTGGCCAGCTCCGGGAAAGGATCACGAACCGGCGCTTTTCAGCGCCGATTCGTGATCCAGCTCCCCAGGGGTTAATGCCAGGTACCATTTGGAAGGGCAGGCTGTGCCCTTCCAAATGGTGCCTGGGTTAACCCCCGCAACGCCGCCGATCGGGAGGGAGAGAGGTCCGAAGGACCTCCCCCCCTCCCTTTCAGGTGCCTCCTCCGCACATGCGGGGGGGGCGCCTGAATTAGGTGTCATCTCGCTGCCGCGATGACACCTAATTTCACCAGCGGCGGTTCCGGATGCTGGGCTGACATCGAGGATGTCAGCCCGCACCGGGGGGGCCAGCGATCGGCCGGAACCTGGCCGAACGCTGACCCCAAAGTGAGGACGCGCTCAGCGCGTCCTCAGCACAGCAGGAGCCATGCGGAGGACGCGCTCAGCGTGTCCTCCGCATCAAAGTGGTTAAAATCTAAAACTTTTGTTTTTGTGTGGTGCATCTCCATCCCTGTTCTTATATTAAACCATACTGACTGGTGATCACTAGATCCCAAATTTTCACCTACAACAACGTCCGATACCAAACCTCCATTTGTGAGTATTAAATCCAATATGGCCTCTTTACGGGTCAGCTCCTCAACTACTTGTGTTAGAGATAATCCCAGTAGGGAGTTTAGAATATTTGTACTCCTGGTGCACCCAGCTGTTTTGGTTTTCCAGTTCACATCAGGAAGATTAAAGTCCCCCATGATAATAACTTCCCCCTTCATTGCCATTTTGGCTATTTCCTCAAGCAGCAGATTATCTAGCTCTTCTACTTGTCCAGGGGGTCTATAGATCACACCTACACGAGCTACTGTATGATTGCCAAATGTTAGCGTAACCCAAACTGACTCTATGTTCACCTCGCTCACTTTTATTTGGTTCGTTTTTATGTTGTTTTTCACATACAGGGCCACTCCTCCTCCTTTCCTACCTTCTCTGTCTTTTCTATATAAAGTGTACCCCGGTATTGTTATGTCCCAGTTATTTTTCTCACTGAACCATGTCTCAGTAACCGCCACTAAATCTACTTTTTCAGCTGCCATCATTGCCTCCAGTTCATTGATTTTATTGACTAAACTGCGAGCATTTATAGACACGACTCTGAGCTTGTCATTTTGTGTCCTCTCTGTGTATTATGTGTAACACAGACATATCAGTGAATCCCAGGCTCTCTGTATTGTGTCCTCTCTGTGTATTATGTGTAACGCAGACATATCAGTGAATCCCAGGCTCCCTGTATTGTGTCCTCTGTGTATTATGTGTAACACAGACATATCAGTGAATCCCAGGCTCTCTGTATTGTGTCCTCTGTGTATTATGTGTAACGCAGACATATCAGTGAATCCCAGGCTCTCTGTATTGTGTCCTCTCTGTGTATTATGTGTAACGCAGACATATCAGTGAATCCCAGGCTCCCTGTATTGTGTCCTCTGTGTATTATGTGTAACACAGACATATCAGTGAATCCCAGGCTCTCTGTATGTGTCCTCTGTGTATTATGTGTAACGCAGACATATCAGTGAATCCCAGGCTCTCTGTATTGTGTCCTCTCTGTGTATTATGTGTAACGCAGACATATCAGTGAATCCCAGGCTCCCTGTATTGTGTCCTCTCTGTGTATTATGTGTAACACAGACATATCAGTGAATCCCAGGCTCCCTGTATTATGTCCGCTCTGTGTATTATGTGTAACACAGATATAAAATCCAAACAGCAACATGAGGAGCTTGACTTTAATATAGTTTGGATGAGATATATATATATATATATATATTGCAGGGCAGAGCGTTTTGTATATATAACAACCCCCCCCCCAACCTCCTGCAACATTTTAACAATATCCTCCATGTGTCACAATAAGCTGTGGAGTAACTCTCTTATTGACCCTGTAACCTTATTAACCCCTTCAGTTAGGAACTGATTCTTCTAATTAAACCCTGACTGAGATCCATTTAACCCCTTACCTTAAACAGCTCATACATGAGACGGCGGGGGGGGGGGGCAATGTAAGAAAAGCGAGTGAGGGCAGGTGAGCCCCCCCTCTGCTATATGAAAATGATGCTGAGCATGCATAACATAACTGCCCCTTACCCCACTGGAATGCTGCCCCTAACCCTGGATCGGCAAATCCCCTCTCCTGGCCAATGAGGAGTTACAACTTTTTGGCCATTTTTGTCAATATAATGATGTCATTAAGGCTGGGGTCAGACGAGCGTGATTTCTACGGACTGTACGTCCGTGCAGTACGGACATCGTCAGTACGGATGACGCAGTAGTGGTCACACAGTCCGTTTTTTCACTGAAGTTATTTTTAACGGATGTAGGAGGGAAAAATAAATTACAATGAAAAAACATTCTGTCCGTCAAAAATGCTGGACGTATAAATGCAGTCCGTCTGACCTCGCTCCATCACTCACACACAAAGCTATGCAGACGTTGTGGACGTGGCGCACTCCGCACGTCCGTTCTAGCAGTATTACGTTCTTGCCTAACCTGCGTCCGTTTGCCGCGGCCGTTGTGCGTCCGCATTTCAGTGCGGACGTACTTCATGTGTCAGGCTCCAATGGACTTTCTTTCATGCTATCACGGACGTACTTTTAGGCGCAATCACGGACGTGAACACTACGCTCGTCTGACCCCAGCCTTAAACCAAGAGCAAATGATCTGATTTACAGCGAGAGATAAATAACAGCATTTACAGACTCATTGCTGGGAGGTTTATTACTGTGCAGCTCTGTTATACACCTACAAAACCAGAATATATGGAGGAGCCCCTAAAAACACACCCACACACCCTGAATATATGGAGGAGCCCCTAAAAACACACCCGCACACCCTGAATATATGGAGGAGCCCCTAAAAACACACCCGCACACCCTGAATATATGGAGGAGCCCCTAAAAACACACCCGCACACCCTGAATATATGGAGGAACCCCTAAAAACACACCCGCACACCCTGAATATATGGAGGAGCCCCTAAAAACACACCCGCACACCCTGAATATATGGAGGAGCCCCTAAAAACACACCCGCACACCCTGAATATATGGAGGAACCCCTAAAAAGACACCCACACACCTGAATATATGGAGGAACCCCTAAAAACACACCCGCACACCCTGAATATATGGAGGAACCCCTAAAAGACACCCACACACCCTGAATATATGGAGGAACCCCTAAAAAACACCCGCACACCCTGAATATATGGAGGAACCCCTAAAAGACACCCACACACCCTGAATATATGGAGGAACCCCTAAAAACACACCCGCACACCCTGAATATATGGAGGAGCCCCTAAAAACACACCCGCACACCCTGAATATATGGAGGAGCCCCTAAAAACACACCCGCACACCCTGAATATATGGAGGAGCCCCTAAAAAGACACCTGCACACCCTGAATATATGGAGGAGCCCCTAAAAAGACACCCGCACACCCTGAATATATGGAGGAGCCCCTAAAAACACACCCACACACCCTGAATATATGGAGGGGCCCCTAAAAACACACCCACACACCCTGAATATATGGAGGAACCCCTAAAAACACACCCACACACCCTGAACATATGGAGGGGCCCCTAAAAAGACACCCACACACCCTGAATATATGGAGGAACCCCTAAAAAGACACCCACACACCCTGAATATATGGAGGAGCCCCTAAAAACACACCCGCACACCCTGAATATATGGAGGAGCCCCTAAAAACACACCCACACACCCTGAATATATGGAGGGGCCCCTAGAAAGACACCCACACACCCTGAATATATGGAGGGGCCCCTAATAGGACACCCGCACACCCTGAATATATGGAGGAACCCCTAAAAAGACACCCGCACACCCTGAATATATGGAGGAACCCCTAAAAAAAGACACCCACACACCCTGAATATATGGAGGAGCCCCTAGAAAGAGGGACAGTAGGAGAGCATAAAGGAACAGGGGAATTTGTGGAAAATATAGGGACTGCTCCTCCTGCATCGGGGACACTCGGGAGGTACAGATTTTTCAATTTAGTAAACAGAAAACCTGTTATTTAAAAACAATAATAATTTTTAGATTCTGTTATTTTTTTTCGGTCCAAATTCTCCACAATAAAAATTATTAGTTTATTATCATTATTATTATCATTTATATGGCGGCAACAGTTTCCACAGCGCTGTACAATAACCAAAGGGAACAAGATACAGATAAATGGACATAGGATGGAAACACTAGCAGGGTTATTCAGAGAGAGGTGAAAAGCAGGAGAATGACTGGAGAATGGAAAATTCTAGGTCAAAATAGCCGATTTGGAAAGTGAGATAAATGGGGGAATTTTTCTGGTTTATCTATTTTGACCTAGAATTTTCCACTCTCCAGTCATTCCCCTGCTTTTCACCTCTCTCTGAATAGCCCTGTAGGTGTAGAGGGCCCTGCTCATAGGAGCTTACAATCTAGGTGAATAACCCTCTGATCTCCTGCAGATATTTTCTATCCCCGCAGTGAGTTTGGGTCACTGGTCTCTGGAGGGTTTCGTTCACACAGATCCCCCTATCACCTCTTTGTAGATTTTGGGACAATGGGTTACATGTCGTGAAGTTTGCACAATGGCAGCGGATAATAAGCCCATCAGGAGAACAAAGGCCCCCAAACCCGGCCTTGTGACAAGCGTCAAAGGAAGGCCGGCGCGACGCAATTAAATCAACTTTTTAGTGACTTTGTGTCAAATTTACCAGAATTCCCTATATTCCCCACCCCCTATACGTATATATGTATATATCTGCAGCGCCTTGTCCTCTGATGCTGTTTATCCCCAATCTAAAGCAATATCCGGGCTCTATATTATGGGAAACAGAAACAAAGCCAGAATAAACAACAATGTAACAATAAACGACCTAACAATAAACAATGTAACAAACATAAAACCAATCAAACCCTGAAATAAGTTTATTATATTCGTTTATTTAGCCCCCAGACTTAACGATCAATTACATTAAAGGGTCTATTCACTAAACCCTGAAATTTCAGTGCTTTTCACTTTGGCGATTCCTTTTTGCCGACAGTATGGTGAAGTCACTTTTCACCATATGATCACCGTACTGCGCCGTAGTCGCTGGAGCCTCATGATAAGGTTGGAGAGCTTTGCCGAAACACACTGTAGAGCACCAAAGCAGCCTTGGCAAAATCCACCGAACTGCAGAAAAAAACAGTAACTCCTATTTTCCTAATAGGTGTTTAAACCAATAAAAATACATTAAAATGTGTCTGAATAATAAAAAAAGGCCCTTTATAAAATAATAATAATAATAAGGTCTGGTACAGAATAAAAAGTTTAATAAATTCTTTGAAAAAAATTGGGATATACCAAAACTTTGCCTAAAAAAAAAAATAGATAAAAAAGTTTTTTCTGAAAACGAAAAGAATAAATGTTTTTTTTTGTTAAAAAAAAGTAACAAATTATGTTTTTTACTTTGCAACCTGTGGGATTCGCCTGAATAAACCTGTCGAACTGAAACACCGAAAATCAGAGCATTTCACTGACATTTTGGTGCAGTTTGGTGTCTGTGAGTAGGTTAACCCATTGTACAGCGCTACAGAACTTGTTAGCGCTTTATAAAAACTTGCAACTGTAATTGTTAACTATTACTTCTCCATGGGACAATTTCGCTGAAGATCGTCGAATTGCGCCGTCATTTCGCCAGTATTTTTTGAATTGACAGGTTAGTGAAAAGACGAACTGCCCCGAAATTGCAAAAGACGTTAAAATTCACCATTCGGTGGAAATCGGTGGCAAATTCGGGGTTTGGTGACTAACCTCTTAGGCTAGGGTCAGACTAACGCAGTGCGAACGCGCGTGCAGCCGCACTTTATCACGGCCGTAGTAGCAGCAAATAACGGCCAATGGCGGTCAATATACGAAGTACGGCCGCACGAAAATGCAACGCAAGCGGCAAACAAACGCATTTTTTAGAGAACGTGATACCGCTAGTACTGACGTACAGAGTGCGCTGCGTCCGCTAGCGGCGTGTTTGTGTGATTAGGAGACGTCAGACGCAGCTAATGTCCGGCCAATATAATGTCCAGACGCAAAAAGGGTTTTATTGACGATCCGTACAAAATCACGGACGAAAATGCGCATCATATGACCGCTATCGCGTATTCCGTGAAAAAATACGTCCATTCGTTCGAACGCACGTTTTCATGGGCGACGCGAAAAATGCGTTCGTCTGACCCTAGCCTTAAATAAGAGTTTCTTGACTGAACTGGGTATTGGCGAGCGGCAACAGTGGCCCTCCCTGAGATGAAATCAACCCTTGCAGTTCTGGAACTACATCTCCCATGATGCTCCGACTCGCTTTAGCTTTGCTGAGCCTCATGGGAAATGTAGTTCCAAAACCTATATTGTATAGCAGTGATGGCAAACCTTGCCACCCCAGACTGGGTCGCCAGGTTGGCCATGTTTTGCTCATGGGCAGTGCATGAAAAATGCCACCCTGCAACATGTATAATCCATACACTGCAAGTGAGGAATCCCAGGTGACCTCCCTCGATTTCCTTCCTGCAGCATATGAATTATACATGTTGCAGGGCAGCACTTCTCCCTGTGCTCCCCTTCTGCATGAAATATTAACGTGTGTCCAGTAAAACATGGCCGCCCTGGCCCCAGAGCTGTAACGCGTGATGTGGATTGCAAGCTCTTCGCGCGAGTGATGAGCGTGGATGCAGGGGGTTAATGGCTTAACAAGAGGCAATGATTAAATATCTCAAACAGGGGGACTGACACACTATTGTCTGTACAGGAAGGTCTGGCAGTGCGCCCCCCCTCCCTGCTAAATTGGGATATAAACCCTTTAATCATTTTATGAGGCCTGGGAAATGGTGCTGCCATATACAGGGGCCACATTCATGCCTGGCCCCCCCCCCCCGGGAGCATGTGGCCAGTGGGATAGGGGCTCCCCCCGAGAGCATGTGGCCAGTGGGATAGGGGCTCCCCCCGAGAGCATGTGGCCAGTGGGATAGGGGCTCCCCCCGAGAGCATGTGGCCAGTGGGATAGGGGCCCCCCCGAGAGCATGTGGCCAGTGGGATAGGGGCCCCCCGAGAGCATGTGGCCAGTGGGATAGGGGCCCCCCGAGAGCATGTGGCCAGTGGGATAGGGGCCCCCAGGCATGATATTGTTGTATGTTACTTTAAACAATAGACAAAGCTCATCGAATGGGGATCCAGTAATTGAGAAGTCACCCCAATAATTTGGCTTAGGGCCCTTAAACCCCCATACACCCTGATATTCCAGCTTAGGGCCCCTCAGTCACCCCAGTAATTTATTTTACGTCCCTTAAACCCCCATACACCCTGATATTCCAGCTTAGGGCCCCTCAGTCACCCCAGTAATTTATTTTACGTCCCTTAAACCCCCATACACCCTGATATTCCAGCTTAGGGCCCCTCCGTCACACCAGCATTTCAACTTCAAGCACTAAAAACCTTCCTTTACCCTTATCCTTCATATACATCACATGAAAGTGCTGCCCTGCAGTGTGTGAAATTCACAGGCAGCGTGAGAAGAAACCTAATGGATCTGCCTGGATTTCTGCGCCGCAGCATATGCATGCCACATACTACAGGGCAGGGCTGCCAGGTGAAAAATCTCCACGGAGGAAAAGATGGCAAGTCTGGTTACTTCAGCTTGATGCGGCAAGTGAGACGAGCCGGAATCCTACCTACCGGAGCAAGTAGGGAGTAGTAGGTACAGGGAATGAGCCCTCAGCTTCTCCTAAAATGTCATAATTCATAGAAACATAGAAAATGTCGGCAGATAAGAACCTTTCGGCCCATCTAGTCGCCCAATTACATGGATACTTTACCTGGATTTATCTTTTGTTTAGGATAGCCTTATGCCTATCCCATGCTTGCTTAAATTCAATTACTGTTTTGTCCTCTACCACTTCTACTGGAAGACTGTTCCATGTATCCACCACCCTCTCAGTAAAATAATGCTTCCTGATGTTACTTTTAAACCTTTGCCCCTCTAATCTAAGACTATGTCCTCTTGTTTTGCTATTTTGTTTCCTTTTAAATATACTCCCTTCCTCTACCTTGTGGATTCCCTTTACGTATTTAAATGTTTCTATCATATCTCCTCTGTCTCGTCTTTTTTCCAAGCTGTACATGTTAAGAGCATTAAGCCTTTCCTGGTAACTTTTCTCCTTCAAGCCGTACACCATTTTAGTAGCCCTTCTCTGAACTCTCTCTAAGATTCCATGTCGTGTGTATTAAATTTACACTTCTATATATCTCTGCTCCTCTAGATTGTAAGCTCCTGTGAGCCGGACCCTCTGCTCCTCTAGATTGTAAGCTCCTGTGAGCCGGACCCTCTGCTCCTCTAGATTGTAAGCTCCTGTGAGCCGGGCCCTCTGCTCCTCTAGATTGTAAACTCCTGTGAGCCGGACCCTCTGCTCCTCTAGATTGTAAACTCCTGTGAGCCAGACCCTCTGCTCCTCTAGATTGTAAGCTCCTGTGAGCGGGCCCTCTGCTCCTCTAGATTGTAAACTCCTGTGAGCCGGACCCTCTGCTCCTCTAGATTGTAAACTCCTGTGAGCCAGACCCTCTGCTCCTCTAGATTGTAAGCTCCTGTGAGCCGGGCCCTCTGCTCCTCTAGATTGTAAACTCCTGTGAGCCGGACCCTCTGCTCCTCTAGATTGTAACTCCTGTGAGCCGGACCCTCTGCTCCTCTAGATTGTAAACTCCTGTGAGCCGGACCCTCTGCTCCTCTAGATTGTAAACTCCGGTGAGCCGGACCCTCTGCTCCTCTAGATTGTAAACTCCTGTGAGCCGGACCCTCTGCTCCTCTAGATTGTAAACTCCTGTGAGCCGGACCCTCTGCTCCTCTAGATTGTAAGCTCCTGTGAGCCGGACCCTCTGCTCCTCTAGATTGTAAACTCCTGTGAGCCGGGCTCTCTGCTTCTCTAGATTGTAAGCTCCTGTGAGCCGGACCCTCTGCTCCTCTAGATTGTAAACTCCTGTGAGCCGGGCCCTCTGCTCCTCTAGATTGTAAACTCCTGTGAGCCGGACCCTCTGCTCCTCTAGATTGTAAGCTCCTGTGAGCCGGACCCTCTGCTCCTCTAGATTGTAAGCTCCTGTGAGCCGGACCCTCTGCTCCTCTAGATTGTAAGCTCCTGTGAGCCGGACCCTCTGCTCCTCTAGATTGTAAGCTCCTGTGAGCCGGACCCTCTGCTCCTCTAGATTGTAAGCTCCTGTGAGCCGGGCCTCTGCTCCTCTAGATTGTAAGCTCCTGTGAGCCGGACCCTCTGCTCCTCTAGATTGTAAACTCCTGTGAGCCGGGCCCCCTGCTCCTCTAGATTGTAAGCTCCTGTGAGCCGGGCCCTCTGCTCCTCTAGATTGTAAGCTCCTGTGAGCCGGGCCCTCTGCTCCTCTAGATTGTAAGCTCCTGTGAGCCGGACCCTCTGCTCCTCTAGATTGTAAGATCCTGTGAGCCGGGCCCTCTGCTCCTCTAGATTGTAAGCTCCTGTGAGCCGAACCCTTCTGGCAATTTAGCCACAAGTGAAAGCCTGGCAATATATATAATTATTTTTTTTTATTGCGCATTTAGTAAATAATCCCCTACATGTGACGCGCTGGACGCTGGGCAGTTGTATCTTGTGTTTTGTGTTTATCTATATATTTCGTAAAATCTAGCTGATATTTTATTGCGTAATGAAAGCGGTGTTATGACATCATGGGGCACATGACGAAGTGTTTCACATAATTTGCTGCTTCAAACATAAAGGCGCTGCCTGGAGCCGCAAAATAACACGAAATTAAAAACCCAAAAACCAGCAGAAAGCTCTCATTTACTTTCTGTCGTTGCAGCGGAGGATTCTGGGTAATTCTGCGCAGCGTGCCTTGTCTTATTTATAATATTTTATTCCGTTCCGGTAAAGCTCAGAATCTTTGAAATCCCTGGAAAGTTTTAAATTCGCCGCGTGATGTCACCGCGCTCTGTGATGTCACCGCGCTCTGATGTCACCGGCCCCTCTGGCTGGAAGCTCCGAGGCGCAAAAACAGAGTTTCTTTCAAGTGTTTTGTCTTTTTTGGCTGATCCAGAGCTTTGTCTTCAGACGAGACAATGAAGAGGTTAAAGTGAAAGCCATCCCTGTGGAGGAGCCTCCCTGCCCCCCCTCCTGTCCTGCCCCCCCCCTCCTGTCCTGCCCCCTGTGTGTGTGAGGGGCAGGGGGAGTCTGGCTCATTATAAGCCGAGCATGGAGCAGGATGAGGAGCAGGAGATCTGACCTGACCAGACCAACACAGGTAAGCACTGGGCAGCATGGGGGTGCATGCATTGGGGGCACTGGGCAGCATGGGGGTTCATGCATTGGGGGCACTGGGCAGCATGGGGGTGCTTGCATTGAGGTGGGGGCACTGGGCAGCATGCATTAGGAGTTTGCTCTGCACAGTATAGATGGGGGGTGCTGTTACTGTTTTGGGGGGCTTCAGGCAGATATAGGGGAATGCTGGTGATTCTTGGTAAACCCTGGTGGGACAGTAATGATCCCTGATGTCTATTTTTAGCCCCCCCCCTAATATCCCTTCTTATATACAGTGTTTGAGCCTCTTCATGTAACACATTAATGATACAGTATCTCCTATATAGGTGCCGCGCAGACGCCCCGTGTGTATAGGTGCCGCACAGACGCCCCGTGTGTATAGGTGCCGCACAGACGCCCCGTGTATATAGGTGCCGCGCAGACGCCCCGTGTATATAGGTGCCGCGCAGACGCCCCGTGTGTATAGGTGCCGCGCAGACGCCCTGTGTATATAGATGCTGCGCTATATGTCTCCCCTGTAGATACATGTAGGATTCTCTAAGTCGTGTGTCCGTGCGCGCTCCAGTATCACACTGTATGTCTGTCAGTGCATCATCCGGTTTGTCTTTTCATGGACACACGCCGTGTTGTTGTTGGACGCTGTGTGAATGTTGTTGGACGCTGTGTGAATGTTGCTGCCCTGTAGTGAAATCCATATTTTTGCAGGAATTCCCTTTCCCTCCTGTGACGCTTACACACAACAGGGCGGCATGTTACACACAACAGGGCGGCACGTTACACACAACACTCGTTGCACTCGTTACATTATGACCTCTGTACTGCGACTGTCAGCAGTGATGCACAACGCATGTTGCTGTGTGTGTGTGTATTTTGCTCAGTTTGTGTCGCAGTGTGTGTGTCTTGGTTTCTGTTGGTGTGTGACAGTGCTTTTTGTGTCTTTGCATCTTGGTTTGCGTTGCTGTGTCTTGGTTTGTGTGTGTGTGCGCGCATCTTGTTTTGCGTCGTTATTATTATTATTATTATTCTTTATTTATAAAGCGCCAGCATATTCCACAGCGCTGTACAATAAGCACAGTATAGACAGGGTTACAATACATTGAACAACATTTGACGAACAGTACAGGAGGAGATGAGGGCCTTTGTCGTTGTCTTTGACTGCTTGTTGTGTCTGTGTGTATCTTGGTTTGCGTCACACTGTGTCGTGTGTACTTTGGTATGCGTCGCTGTGTGTGTTGGTGTTTCTTTGTGACCGTGCTTGTTGTGTCTTGGTTTGCGTCACACTGTGTCGTTGTGTGTATCTTGGTTTGCGTCACACTGTTGTGTGTGTGGACAGTTTCCCCGGTTTGTTTTCGCAGGAATACAATGGGATTGTGTGCGCATTGTCCCCTGAGTACACACATTGGGGAGACAATATAAAGCTGTTACTGTGTATTGTGCGGCTCTTTATACAGAGACGATTCATCCTGATGGATTCTTTCAGCTGCGAATGGGACTAATAGCAGCAATCTGACTCCCAGGGAGCACAGATCAAAGGGCCCCCTAATTATCAGGACAGGCTCTGACCGGGCCCTGCATGGCTCTGAATACACATGATCAGGACAGGCTCTGACCAGGCCCTGCATGGCTCTGAATACACATGATCAGGACAGGCTCTGACCAGGCCCTGCATGGCTCTGAATACACATGATCAGGACAGGCTCTGACCAGGCCCTGCATGGCTCTGAATACACATGATCAGGACAGGCTCTTACAGAGCCACCGTTCTTCTGGTGTAATCCCAGGCTAAGTCCTAAACCAAAACGCAGCAACCTCGGCCCTACAGATGTTCTGGAACTTCATTTCCCATGATGCTCTGTCAACCTGAGTGACTGAGCATCGTGGGAGATGTAGCTCCAGAACCTCTGGTGGGCAAAGCTTGCTGACCCCCTGGTCTAGATCTTACTCGGTCACGTCTGACCTTGGAGACTCTCATGTTTCGGAGCTATGGGGTGTGTAGATCTGACGCTTCGGAGGTGGGGGGGGGGCAGAGGCCGGTCACAGCTCTAGAACCCACTGGTAGCTGCCGGTGTATCGCTTTCTCACCGGGGAAAAGGGAACCTGTAAATGTTCTGGGATGATGGGGCCTGGGTCTTCTGATGACGTTTTTTCTGTTCTTCACCAGGACCTGGAGCGCACACCACCTGCGTCTGCAAAATGTGTAACGAGACCATCTCCTGCCCATTTCCGGATAAATATGAAGCCACCCTGTTCCCGGTCATCTATGGATTGGTCTTCACCGTTGGTTTGCTGGGCAACCTGACAGCGGTTGGCATCATCTTCCGACTAATCAGGAGGAAGAACATCTTGGGAGTCTACCTGGCTAACTTGTGCGCGTCGGACCTCATGTACATCTTCACTCTGCCAGTGTGGATCACTTACACGGCCAATGAGGACTGGCTCTTTGGGACCCTCACCTGCAAGATCGTGGGCTTCTTCTTCAATGCCAACCTCTACGCCACCATCTCCTTCCTAAGCTGCATCGCCACGGACCGCTTTGTGTCCATGGTCTTCCCATTGCATGCCCGGGTAATCCGCAGCATGAGGACCGCGTTGGTAATCTGTTTGGTGGTTTGGCTGATCATCCTCGGATCTCATTTCTACTTCTTGAGCCGGGATGACCTCTTCACGTCCATCCAGAACGTTGAGCTCTGCTACGAGAGATACCCAATGGAGAGGTGGATGGCCCACCTCAATTACTTCCGAATATTCGTGGTCTTCCTGATCCCGCTGGTCGTCTTGGTGTTCTCCTATTGCTCCATCATTCGAGTGATCCACCGGAATCCGGGGCTGGGGAGTGAGCAGAAAAAGAGGATCACGGGGCTTCTCCTGTCCATGACCGCCATCTTTGTGCTGTGTTACCTTCCGTACCACGTGGTCTTGTTCATACGTTCGTATGTGAGCGACATGGGCTACTGTAACTGCGACATCGAGCAGAGACTCCGTCCGGCGTACCGCATCTCCTTCTCCCTGACCAGCATCAGTAGCGCCCTCGATCCTTTCATCAACATCTTTGTCAGCGACGGCATCAAGAAGGACCTGCTGGTGGAGCTCAAGGCTGCCTGGAGGTGTTTAAGGTTTCGTAGGAGAACTGTAAAGGATCCGATTAACTGCGTCCCCGTCGCGTGCGACGCTGCGGCTCAAAGGAACAGCGGGCTTGTGTGCACCCATCAAACCAAAGTGCAGACCAGGCTCTGAGGGCCCGGTCAACAGGATGGATTCTCCTCTTGGTCGCCCTGTCCTACATGAATGTGACCTTGGATGGTCCTGAAACAAGGGTGTGACCCCACGTGTCTTAATGTACCACCTGTCCGGAACGATGCAGTGTGTGTGGTGTCACTTTTTCCAAGTGGCCGCCCTGTGGGGCACAGACTGACTTCTAGACGGCTGTGTCGGCCGGCGCCTCCGTCCGGCGCGGAACGAATCGTCAGTGTTTGTTATTTATTATAAAGCGTCTGGATTTGACGACAAGATAAATAAACGCTTAAAATAATTCCCGGCTGTAAGTCTGCGCGAGCTCGTGTCGCCGCCGGTTACTGGAGGATGGTCGTTCTCTGATTCATTGAAAAAGACTATTTTAATGCTTTAATTATTTGTATATATAATTTTAACGTGTCCAGCAGCCGCTCGCCCGCATTCGCCGGCTTTATTGTTTACACTGAGGCCTCGCTGTGCGCCGCACTCTGTGCTTTATTAAAAACACTGGGAAAACTGTTGTTTTGTTTGTGGTTTGTTTTTGTCTGTTACATTGTCTCCACCTAATCCTAAAAACTCCAAACTGAGCTTCCTGTAAAGCTGCCGCTTGGCGGCACAGCCGGCGCGTTTCGACGTGCGAATCTACAAGGAACATTTTAAATGGCTCGTATAAAGGTGACGGTAATGCGTTTTACCTTCAAGGTGATTTAATTCCTAGGAAATGATGTACAGTCGTTCTATACGGGGACACCTCCCTCTCACGGCAGGTCAGGGCTCGCAGCTGTATCACCGCCATAGGAGGGGAGCGGTTTCACTTGCCAGTGTTTTTAAAAACAAACACATTAGAACTAAGATACATTAATGCTGTTACAGATGGTATTCGGTTACGCAGGTACAATTCATGCCGACGCCGGACAGGGGTCATCTACAGGTGCAGCGCGCCGTATCAGGGAATCGCCGCAAACGATAAACACCGGCATACCGCAGTATTACATCACCGTGTGTTTATTCCCCCCCACACAATAACGACGTTTCCACCTGGAACTGGCTTTTATTGAGAATCTGCAGAGACTGTTCCAGGTCGCTATGAAGGTGGAGGAATCCACGCGTTGGTGTGCCGGAGTTTATTGCTCTCGTCTGGCTGCGGGCTTTGTTTGAGGTGTGTGTGTGGATTGAAGATGAGCGCTGTGTGACCTCACGCAATGTAGCAGAAAGATTGTTACAATCCTGTAACTGCGCTGCCTCTTGCTTCTGCTTTACAATGTGTGTAATGTTTCCCTGCGCTGTACAGCGCCACGGCCATCGTTGATGGTGGTATAGGTATGTTCTAACAAAGCCTCTCCCGGGGTAAAATGGGTGTGCGTTTTGCCGCTGAATTGTCGCCGGGATGTTGCCATCAGCTGCACATTTCTAATAAAACCTCCACCCAATGCAGACCGTACAAATTACCCCCTAATGATGAATCGGCGCGCTCTTACCGGCCCCAGATGCCGCGGCTTACCGGCAAATATGTTTATCTTGCTAGGCCAGTTCTGGGGGGCACAGAGGGACCCCTACATCTGTATCACTTAGACAAGCAGCAGAGCCTCTGGGCCCCTGAACATATTTCCCCCCCCCCAGGCCCCTGAACATAAATCCCCCCCCCCACAACATATCTCCCTCCGGGCCCCTGAACATACCCCCCCCCCCGGGGTTCCCTGATCTTTTTTTGAAATGTCTGAACCCGAGAAACCGAATATTTCTACGATTTGAACATGAATAATTAAGGACAATCTAAATCTCGGTTTTTGTGGATACATTGTCTGCTTTGTAGCGCGTGACTCGTGGGATCCGTGACTCGTGGGATCCGCTCAAGTGTCTTTTTGTTGGAAACATTAAGGTGCCGGCAACGTCTCGGCCTGCCGGTTTGACTAAAGGCCATAGGCCGAAACCTTGGTGTGTTACGGCATCCAATACGAAGAAACCCGCTAGGGCTGGTACTTTCTCATTTTGTGGACTTTGTTCTGGATGGGTTTTAAACCCAAGTATCTAGTGCACCGTGAAGCAGATCTACCCCTGACTGAGCACTGTCTATACTTTTTGTTGAGGTTTTTTTTCTGTAACCCGGCAGAACATGGAGATGTGACCCATTGGGCCGGTTCCTGTACGCTAAACTAGCCCATTGACAAAGAGCAGCCCATTTCCCCCTCCCCCGCTTTTACCGGCCGGCGGTGGCTTCAGGTCATTGTACCGGATAGGGCCTCTGCCACGGTGGCCGCAGTGTGTGATCACTTCATGGTCCAGTGGTCCTTTTTTAAGCTATTTAATTTTTCCCCCTTTCCCTGGTTTCTGTAGACATTCCTGATGGAGACCTTTCACCTTCTCAGCAAATCCTCATTGTGCGGCCCTGGATGGAGGCGAGAACAATACAACGCCTCGGTATTAGTTATCCTCTCCAGTGATACATTGTAACCGCCAGGCTTCTGGACCAATCGTGTCAGGAGGGGAAAAAACCATGATGCTCTGCACCAGAGGACACAGATCACAAACCTAAGAGACCTTTAAAACCAAACAAGTCTTATCACTCGCTGCCACCGATCCGATCACAGGATGAGGGCGGCTCGAGCCACTTCCTATTTTGTGCAACATGTAAACCCTCAGCGTTTTCTAAAGCTCAAAATTAAAGCGTTGGCCCTGGTGGGGTGTGCGCGCGCTGTCGGGTTGTGTGCGGGCGCTGGCGGGGTATTGCGCGCTGGCGGGGTGTGCGGGCGCTGGCGGGGTGTGTGTGCGCTGGCGGGGTATGTGCACACTGGCGGGGTGTGCGTGCTATGCTGGGGCTCAGACACGGCCATTTGTGACGTCTTAAAAATAATGCTATATTTAGGCTAGGGTCAGACTGAGGCAGTGCGAACGCGCGTGTAGCCGCACTTAATCACGGCCGCACTAGCAGCAGATGCCGGGCAATGACGGCCAATATACGAAGTACGGTCGCACAAAAGTCCGGCTGCGCAACGCAAGTGGAAAATGAACGCATTTTTTCGAGAACGTGAAACCGCAGGTACTGACGTACAGAGTGCGCTGCGTCTGCTAGCGGCGTGTTTGCGTGATTGGGAGACGTCAGACGCTGCTAATGTCCGGCCAACATAACGTCCAGACGCAAAAAGAGTTTTATTGATGATCCGTACAAAATCACGGACGAAAATGCGCATCGTATGACCGCTATCGCGTATTCCGTGAAAAAATGCGTCCATTCGTTCGAACGCACTTTTTCACAGACAACATAAAAATGCGTTCGTCTGACCCTAGCCTTACAGCGGGGGCGGTGGAGCGGGGGGGAACTATGATGACACATTGCAGTGAGTGTTGAGCTGGTGAGTGAAACGCGTGGGATCTGCTCGGGGGGAGAAGTCCGCGGACTTCTCATTAAACCGGAATAAGCGGCTGCCGGCAGGAAATAAATTATGGAGGAAAAGGCTCGTTTTTAATGCGAGGATTAAGGCTGGGGTCAGACCAGCGCACTTTTAACGTGCGTTCTGGCGCACATAATTACGGCCGCACTAGCAGCAGATGACGGGCAATGACGGCCAATATACGATGTACGGCCGCACAAAAGTCCGGCCGTGCAACGCAAGTGGAATTTGAACGCATTTTTCTGAGAACGCTGAACCGCTAGTACTGACGTACTGAGTGCGCAGCTGCGGCATAGCGGCGTGTGTGCGTGATTAGGAGATGTCAGACGCTGCTAATGTCCGGCCAACATAACGTCCAGACGCAAAAAGAGTTTTATTGACGATCCGTACAAAATCACGCCCGAAAATGCGCGTCGTCTGACCGTTTTTGCGTGAAATAATACGTCAATGCGTTCGGATGCACTTTTTCACATTCGCGGGGAAAACTGCTTTCGTCTGACCCTAGCCTAAAGAGAATCTCCCTCTTTTTAAAAGGCAGGCGGCGCTTTGTATGTGTCACTGCTTTACTTTGAGCCTTTACATTTTACAAATGACCATTGCTAAGGCGAGCGTAAATATGTGCTCCTGCGCGGGCGAGTGTTTGCTGTCGCTGCGTTCCTGCTCGGGTGAGTGCTTCCTCAGTCTCCTTCCGGTCCCTGGCGTCTGTCTGGGGATCTTTCTCAATGCTTTAGTTCCTTCCTCCGTCGGGTGCGGTTCCTCTCATTAATACTTTCCGCTTCCTCGGAGCGCAGCAGCTTTTGGGTAGAAACGTCTGGAAAACACAGATCAATGAAAAACGCCTTCCATGAAATTCTGCGATTTCAGGCTGTAACGTACCTTTTGTTGTTTTACTGCACTTTATATTATTTTATAGGGGGTTATAATGCAGAACGCAGCAAATTGCTGATTTTAGGTCAAGATTAGGGAATATAAGAGTTGGTTTTAAATCCTGTTCTTTTACACGAAATCTTTATATCTCAGAGTTAAAAATTAGCGATGGACACGCCTGGGGGTCTATTTGGACACGACGCGCTGTCTGCTCTGTCTTCACACCGACTTTCAAGAGGAGAAGAACAGCCGTTCAGTGCGTTATACGAAACGTAACCGTGTGTTTTATGTGCTGTATGTTCATCGTGTGTCTGAGCAGGTTATTCTGTTGTATGATCGGGTAATTCAGGGCGTGTAATAATCCGATCGATCTCGCTGCACCGACCTCCCGGCGGCCCCATGCGTGGCGTAACATTTACATCTGCCGGTCAATTCATGGATTCCAAAAATTGCAGCACTTCAACCAATATAGTCATATTTAAGAACCTTTCCATTTCTGTCAGTTTTGGTATAAATCTCCAGGATGTTTTTTTTTTACGAATAAACAAGCTTTGTGTTTTTTTTTTTTGGGGGGGGGGGGGGGTTTGTTTTCGGTTTTTTTTCTTAATCCAAAGAGGCCTCGGATCTTGATGCTGATGGAGTGCGTGCCAGAGGAGATCGTTTTAATAGGGAAATACTTGCAGTTTTACCATATATTCCATTATCCAAACTGACGGCAATAAAACGTGGAATTTTTATATTTTCCATTTAAAAAATTTTTATGTTCACTTGGTGGGTTTTACAAGAAGCCCCGTCTGCTTAAAAAAAATAAAAATCCTTATATTCAATATATTTATGAGGTTTAAGGTGGAACAAGAAGTAACCAGTGTGCTTCAGGCAAGATGGAAGGAAAATGCTCCGCAAGGGGTTAACTGCAGGAGAAAGTGTTTGAGGCAAAGAAAGAACGTTTAGATAGCGCCCCCTAGTGGCTATAGGGACTATTTTAATCTGGATTTAGTGACGCCTCCCTATGATATCTATATATCCATGTTATTTCAGGCCAGAAGCCAAACTGACCAGTCTGAGGAAATGTCAGACCCAGACAAGTTACAGAAACCAAAAATAAGTGAAAACCCCTTTAAATGGTCTCGCGTGTTGTGTGTGCGAGCGCGGGCGCTTGGCAAAAGCGGCAGAGGGTGCGGGAGGTGGGACAGAAGCGGAGATCACAGGGTACAATCCTCATGGAATAACGAAAAGCTCATTAGCAATAGAGATAATATATTCAATAAAATTTTATAAAAGACCGGAGGCGAGTATTTGCATAGACGTCCTTTACCGAACTTTCCATCAGTACAGAAAATCGATATAAACATCCCACGATCTCCGCACCCCTTCACCGATCTAGATTCCGTATCCAGTGCTGGAACCTGGCCATAAATTCCAGAAATACCCGATGCTCTGCGACAGAGATTTCCCAACAAATCTTCATTTTTTTTTTTTTATTATTAAATTCTTGAAGAATAAAAAATCCTTTGGGACTGAAACGTCGATATTTTTTTATTCTTAAATTAAAAAAAAAATTTGTTTGAGTCCCAAAGGACTTTTCTTCAAGAATATAATAATAAAAAATGAAGATTTGTTGAAATCTGTGTCGAGGAACATCAGAGATTTCGCAATGAATATATAATATATATAAATAAAAGGTTTATTATTGCACATCACAGCAATTCAAGGAACTGCATCCCCGAGCTGCTGCGCTACATTCCCCATATGCAGCAAGGAATTCTGGGTAAGACCTGCAAATGACATGTCTCTCTTTTTTTTTTATGCATCCCGCGTCTTTTTTTTATGCATCCAGAGCCTTCAATCAATGCCGCCTCACACTATGAGATCAGCAGAGATCAGGTTTAAGTGGTCAAAGCTATATATATATATATATATATTTAAAAATGGGGAATAAAATACCAAAAAAAATAATTAAGGAAAAAATCGTAATCTCTATATTCCTGGTGGGGAATGTTGCCGCTTCAGGCCTCAATAGGCCCAGGTAAATATTTTGGCGCCGGTGCAGGGGGTGCACGTTTTGGCGCCGGTGCAGGGGGTGCACGGCCTGAGGGACTTTTCTGTGCCACAACCAAAAACGAATTTTTTTTATTTTTTTTTAAGTTCCTTTTAAACTTTATTTTCTCCTTTTCGAATCGGCCGCGATTTATTGATCTGAAAAGCTAAATCTGACGCGGCGTTTTCTGTGTTTCTTTTTGATTCCTTAAAATGCCACCGGTCGCGTTTTGCTGAAGTTGATAAATCTCTGCCGCACTGTAACTGTCCTTGCTTGAGATCCGGCTTCTGATTGGGTGTTTTCCTGTCTTACAGTTTCGGCTGCCGGCCTTCCCATGGCCTGTGACAAAGTTTGCAATTACGCCGGCCCGTACGAGGCCACCCTCTTCCCAGTTATCTACTCCTTGGTCTTCGTCGTTGGTCTGATCGGGAACCTGGTGGCGATTGGTGTGATCTACCAACATGTCAAACGCAGCAACGTCCTCGGTGTCTACCTGGCCAACCTCTGCGCCTCCGATCTCATGTACCTCTTCACGCTCCCCGTGTGGATTGCCTACACTGCCAAGGACGACTGGCTTTTCGGAGCTCTGACCTGCAAGATCGTCGGCTTCTTTTTCAACGCCAACCTCTACACCACCATTGCGTTCCTGAGCTGCATCGCCACGGATCGTTTCGTGGCCACAGTGTTCCCGTTCAGGGCCATGGCCATAAGGACCATGAGAGGTGCCATGTTGATATGTGTGGTGGTGTGGATGATCATCTTGGGTTCTCACGCGATCTTCCTTGGCCGGGATGAACTCTTCAACTCCAGCCAGAACGTGAAGCTCTGCTATGAGAAATATCCCATGGAGCGGTGGATGGCTCATGTCAACTATTTCCGAATTTTTGTCGTCTTCCTAATTCCTTTGATTCTTCTCCTGGTCTCCTACTGTTCCATTGTACGTGTTGTTCACCAGAGCTCCAGCTTGGCCATCGAACAGAAACGCAAGATCATCGGCCTTCTGTTGACCATGACGGCCATCTTCGTTGTGTGTTACCTCCCCTATCACATTGTGCTCTTCATCCGCTCCTATATCAGCGACCGCAACATGTGCACCTGCGACATTGAAAAGAACGTACGCCCGGCCTATCGCATCTCCTTCTGCTTGACCAGCCTCAGCGCCGCCTTGGACCCTTTCATCAACATCTTTGTCAGCGAAAGCATCAAGAAAGATCTTCTGAAGGAAGTCCGGGCACTGTGGGCCGGCTTCAGGGTCTTGAAGAACCCCAGAGCCTCTTTACGGAGGTCGGCCAAGTCAATGGATCACACAGTGACCCAGCACATGGAACAGGACAACTTCTTGGTGGACCAGAGAAAAGACGAGACGAAACTTTGAGGGTGAGAACCTGGTCGGGCTCTATAATCCCAGGGCTTGTAAATGGGAAAACTGGGGTCTTCACAAGAGCTGCTGTGACGAGCGATAGGTGGTCCGTGTCCACATTCTCCAGCAATGACCTCTCTCTACGTGGAACTGTCCCCTGGTTATTATGTGCGCAGGACATGGCGAAAGCCAACGCTGATGGCGAACGAAGAACCGAAAGGAACGAAATGAGGCCAAGTGATGGTGGAGGCTGTACAACGTCTTTATTTTTCCACAAAGGTATAAACCTAAACATTTTCATGGAGACGTCCGGGTGCGTTTTTTATTTGAACCTGGACGCGCTGCGGAAGGGAATATATATGTTTACATATCGATGTCTAATATCGGAGGAATCTTTACAATAAAATTTACATCTGTATAAAACCATGTACATGGGCCGGACCGGGAGACCTTCTCATGCAGACGCCCCGCTTTGCCTCCGCATGCAGCCCCTTATCCTCCGCTCTTTTTGTCAAGGCTCGCGGTGTTTCGTCTGGAAAAAGAGGGGGTCATAAACCGAGGGTGGGAGTCATATAACCACAGGGGGGGTCATAAAACCAAGGGGGGGGGGGTTATCTGGAGCAATAACATTTTTGCATGGGATTAAAGGGAGCAGAAATGAAGCCCCACCGGTCGGACGGTCGAGGTTTGAAGACCTGTATTCAAAATATCGAAGGTAAGAAAGTAACCGGCTTTTATGAGCGACCTATACGTAATGTGACAAGTCACCTGCATTCCTAATGCGAGACGTAAAACATTTCCTATTCAGAAAGCGGCGATGTGTTTCCCACTGGCAACAGATTCTTCAGAAAAGAAATTCCAAACGGTGGCAGGAGAAGCTTCACAGAAAACCTCTCGAGCAGCTGTTTGGATTTGTCGTTTGTGAAGCGCCAGTGTTTCTCGTCGCTGAAACATCAGAAAACTCCGCTTTCTGAATAAGCCCCTTAGAGCAGAGATGTCCAAACTCTGGCCCCTGAGATGTTCCTGAACTGCAACCACCATGATTCTCCATCCATCTAATGCAGTCAGAGATTTCTGGGAGTTGTAGTTCAGGATCATCTGGGGAGGCGGAGTTTGGAGATCACTGCCTTAGAGTGACATTTCCCAACACCTGGGAGAGGATTATTGTACAAGGCTACAGCTGTTTGTTCCTCTTGATGCAGGAGAGAATTTTCGGATTTTCCCCACGGATAATCAGGCAGGCAAAGATGATACGTTAAAGCTTTTGCTATGTCGAATATAAATGGAGACGCGGGGGGGGGGGGTCAGCGACTGTGGCCCTCCGGATGTTTTGGAACTACATGTCCCATGATTCTAAGCTGCTCACTCGGTTGGCAGAGGCTCAAGGGAAATGTAGTTCCAAAACATCTGGAGACAGGGGTGAGGTCCAAAAAAAAAAAAAGGTGAAGGAACATCTCAATTTCTTCTCCCATGTTACCCAAGTCATCTTCCTCAACACAACAGCCGCACACTTATATTGACACAACAGCCCCGCTCTTATATTGACACAACAGCCTCACACTTATATTGACACAACAGCCTCACTCTTATATTGACACAACAGCCTCACTCTTATATTGACACAACAGCCGCACTCTTATATTGACACAACAGCCTCACACTTATATTGACACAACAGCCACACACTTATATTGACACAACAGCCGCACACTTATATTGACACAACAGCCCCGCTCTTATATTGACACAACAGCCGCACACTTATATTGACACAACAGCCCCGCTCTTATATTGACACAACAGCCTCACTCTTATATTGACACAACAGCCTCACTCTTATATTGACACAACAGCCGCACACTTATATTGACACAACAGCCACACACTTATATTGACACAACAGCCGCACTCTTATATTGACACAACAGCCTCACTCTTATATTGACACAACAGCCTCACACTTATATTGACACAACAGCCGCACTCTTATATTGACACAACAGCCTCACTCTTATATTGACACAACAGCCGCACACTTATATTGACACAACAGCCCCGCTCTTATATTGACACAACAGCCGCACTCTTATATTGACACAACAGCCGCACTCTTATATTGACACAACAGCCTCACACTTATATTGACACAACAGCCACACACTTATATTGACACAACAGCCGCACACTTATATTGACACAACAGCCCCGCTCTTATATTGACACAACAGCCGCACACTTATATTGACACAACAGCCCCGCTCTTATATTGACACAACAGCCTCACTCTTATATTGACACAACAGCCTCACTCTTATATTGACACAACAGCCGCACACTTATATTGACACAACAGCCGCACACTTATATTGACACAACAGCCACACACTTATATTGACACAACAGCCGCACTCTTATATTGACACAACAGCCTCACTCTTATATTGACACAACAGCCTCACACTTATATTGACACAACAGCCGCACTCTTATATTGACACAACAGCCGCACTCTTATATTGACACAACAGCCTCACTCTTATATTGACACAACAGCCGCCCTCTTATATTGACACAACAGCCTCACTCTTATATTGACACAACAGCCGCACACTTATATTGACACAACAGCCTCACTCTTATATTGACACAACAGCCGCACACTTATATTGACACAACAGCCGCACTCTTATATTGACACAACAGCCGCACTCTTATATTGACACAACAGCCGCCCTCTTATATTGACACAACAGCCGCACACTTATATTGACACAACAGCCGCACTCTTATATTGACACAACAGCCTCACTCTTATATTGACACAACAGCCGCACTCTTATATTGACACAACAGCCTCACTCTTATATTGACACAACAGCCGCCCTCTTATATTGACACAACAGCCTCACACTTATATTGACACAACAGCCTCACTCTTATATTGACACAACAGCCTCACTCTTATATTGACACAACAGCCGCACACTTATATTGACACAACAGCCGCCCTCTTATATTGACACAACAGCCGCGCCCTTATATTGACACAACAGCCGCGCCCTTATATTGACACACAAACATTAAGGTAGATTTTTATGGAAAATGTACAATAAATAAGATTAAACACCTCAATAAAAGGGTTACGTGTGCGGGACCAACAGGAACTCTGTTCCCCCTGCTAAAATAGTGAGAGACTGCGTTCCTGCTTGACTTGACCCCTGTCTGGGGGGGCTGAGGTCGCTGACCCGTGCAACTCTAAGCCTCGAAAGACTGACCAGACGTTTATATCATGTAACAATGAATCGGATTTATCAGAAAACGTTTAATGAGTCTATGGAGGGTTTTTATAGAAACCTGAAACTTGCAAAAAATCCAAAACTGTCCTCAAAATGTCCAAACAGACAGAATAATGTTTTAGGTCAGAGTTTTGCAAGTTTGACAATAAATATATATATATATATAACTAAAGCACTCCACTTGTACCTCCAGACCCCCCCCCCCTATTTCTGACATGGGGTCTGGGGGTCCCTGGGTATTCAAGGATTTCTTCCCTAATAAATGTGTTTGGAGATTCCCCCCCCCCCCTTTTGCCTCTGAGAAAAGGGCAAAGACATGAGAGCGGCCGGCGCATGGACGTGGTGCGAGGATAGAGCGGGTCACGGCGTCTCAGCCCGAGACCTTCTGCCGCGTTTAACGGATTTCTAATAAATAAATGCATTAAAAATATCCTCAAATAAATAAAAAGTGTCCCGCGAGCAAAATACCCCCCCCCCCGTGGCACTGAAATGAAATGCGAGAAACGTCTGAGAAAACACGTATGTGCGGTGCATTCCACGTGCGAGCGGCGCGCAGGGTACAGGCATCAATTGACTAAAAACATGGCTTTTCGAGGCTCTTTGAGCCGGGGCTGACCCTCTCCCGCCCTCAGATGCTGACGCCTACTATTCCCAGAATTCTTTCAATTCGATCAATGTCCAGGGAATCATGGGAGTTGTAGTTCATTAACCTCTGGGGGAGTTTAAGAGCCCTGGCTTGGAGCAATGTCCCCCCTAAAACGAGCTGCAGCGATAGTTTCCTCCCATAAACCCAAGCTCTTCCCTGAGGGCCGCGTCCGGGCTGGGTACACGAGGGCTCACCGCTGGTGGAGTAACGTGTGTGTATATATATCCACACACAGCATGGCTATACAACACTGATGGTGAAATCTGGATGTTTTGGTACTACATGTCCCATGATGCTAAGGGCTGGACACGGATTTCGCCCCCGCTGCTATCGCTGAAGCCCCTGCTTTCCTGATGATAAAGTTATATTTCTGCTTAATTAAAGTGATTGGGGCAGGGCTGTCAAACTCCACCCCCCCCGAACTACAACTCCCATGATCCCCTGCCCATCTGTTGCATTCAAAGAATTGTGGGAATTGTAGGCACCAACATCTGGAAGGGGGCCTGAGTTTGACATCCCTGGATCAGAGGATAATCCGCGCTGCCCCTCTCGCCGCCGATTAATGCCCCGGCAAAAGCCGAGCGATGATGTGTCTGTTGCAATAGGTAGTTAAGGAAAGGGTTAAAACAGTTATTTTTTGGAGCAAACTTGAAATGTGCATAGCTGGGCTTTTGTTTTTTTTGCATATGTGATGATGGGGGCGCACTGTGCAATAAAACATGACCCCGGCGTTCGTTCAGCAGCCCCTCCAAAAAAAATCTACAGGAGGGTACAGAAGCACCGGCGGGCTTGCATGAGATGTCCATGGAGCTGCAAACCGGTGTGAGATTCGTCCTGTGAGCGGTATGCATTCACCGGCAGGCGGTTGTGATCCCGGCACACATGAGGCGATGGTTATGGCTGGAATACTGGGGTGCGAGCGGCACATCCATAAACACATACCCGTATGGTAGCTCAGGTGTAACGGCCCTGGATCCATGAGGAGGAGGTGTGAACAGACAGGACATCGATGCCCACATCCTGCATCTTAATCACAGACCCTACACACAAGAATCACTGAGGATGAGTGTGGTCCCATTCCATCCTGAATCTCGCTATGCTCGGCACCGGTTTTACCAAAATGACTTCTGGAAGGAACTGAGGCCTCCTGCCGGCCTGACCTGACCCAGTGCCATGTGCTTCTCGGATCAGGGTTAGACTTGTATCGCCTGCCCAGATATTTATCTGGATACGTCAAATCCACCTGAAAAATGGCCCCAGCCTGCCCGCGAGGGGACCTTTACCACCAAGGAGACCCAGTCCATGGAGCAAAGCACCACCTTGTGCTACAAATATGGCGGAGAGGGATGTGGAGAGGTGTGGACTAATCTCTTCTATTTGTTGGCTTTCAAGGCCCAAAAAAATTATCTGGACATTATGATTACACTGGGTTTACTCAAGCATCAATGTGAGACCCCCAACGTTTACCCAGTGCTGCTTCCACAAATTCCTGGGGATAAGTTAGGGTTCTCCTACAAAACTGGTGACGTTAGAGGGCTCTACCACATCTCGATGATATTTGAGGGTTCTCCCACCTCCCAGGTGACGTTAGAGGCCTCTACCACATCCCTGATGATATTTGAGGGTTCTCCCACCTCCCAGGTGACGTTACAGAGTTTTCACATATCTCTGGTCACGTTGGAGGGTGATATTCGAGAGTTCCTCCATATCCCTGGAGACATTAACTGGTTCCTCCATTAATTCTTGGTGCTACAGTAGGTTCCATCATGGATCCCAAGTGATGCCGTAGGGTTCTTTTTGGAACCCCAGGTGATAAAGTGAAGTTCTTCCTCAAGAACCTGGTGATGGGTGTAGAATTCTTCCATGGTTCACTAGATCCATGATGATATAAAGGGGTCCCTCCATGGATACTCAGTGATACAGTAGGGTATCTTTATGGATCCAAAGGGCGTAGGGTTCGTCCACGAACCCACAGTGATTTGGTTTCCTTATCTTATGGACGGCATGACCTCACCTCACACTCAGTGACCTGTGGAAGGAGTGAATAAGCGTGTGCTCTTCCACCATTCCCTGGCAGCTCGTGGACCTCGTCCAGACAATATCTCTACCAAAAATTATACTCTAGGCTTTATCTTTCTACTAACTGTGCTCTTCTTCTACCACCATAAACTTCACGTCTTGAAAATATATTGTTTTACGTTTGTGATATTTAACCAGAGACCTGAGAACCCCCCCTCCCCCCCAGCACAGAAAATGTCTCCTGTGAGGTCCTCGATCCTGCCACCCAGATACCGGCGATGCCGTAAGATTGGCCATGGATACATATTAATCAAACGTTGCCTCGGGCTGCATCGGTTTCACCAGCCGGACCCCAGCAGAGCCCAGTGAATGGAAGTTTTAAGAACGGGGGGGGGAAGGAGCCGCCGAACCCAAAACGTCTTGAGGGTTGAAGGACAACGTCCAGATAATGCATAGACAAAACGCGGCAGGAGGCAAGAGTCCCGTGTCGACCTCGATCCACTTGCAGAATCACGAGCCGTCTCTGCAGGCGTTCCCGGGCTCTGGCCGGAGGTTGGACGGAAGGACGTGTAGCAGGTCCGCCTTCCCTCGCGGCTCACTTCTTCCTGCCGCCCGCGCTGGACCTGCGGTCGCTCTCGCGCTTTATGTTCCCTTCGTCCGTGGAGGAGGTAGTGAGGAGGGTCTGGCTCCACTTGGAGATCTCACTGTGTTCAGAAACCGAGGTGGTGATCGCCGTTATCCAGTTCTTCATCTCTTCCTGAGGAGAAACAAGGAATTCGGCGTCAAAAAACATGAATTTAAAAGACAAGACAAAACCAAAGCCTGGAGATTCCCGACTCCTCATGGAAGGTGGGGGAGATGATTGATTTGGAGCAGATCACCCCCTCGTCCCTTTCCCCCGGCTGGTGGACTTTACCTCGTCTTTCGCTTGAAACAGAAACTCTCTTCCATCCGTTGACCTGAAAGAAGATGGAATTACTGACATTTAGGAAATTGTTACAGTTTTTTGTTTTTTATTCCGACTATAAAAAAAAACAAATCCAGAAGCCGCCCCCGTCTCGACCTCCTCCTCCTCCGCCCCGTCTCCTCCTCCGCCCCGTCTCCTCCTCCTCCCCGTCTCCTCCTCCGCCCCGTCTCCTCCTCCGCCCCCGTCTCGACCTCCTCCGCCCCCGTCTCCTCCTCCGCCCCCATCTCGACCTCCTTCTCCTCCTCTGCTCACCTGAGCTTGAACACAAACTTCTTCTTCTTGTACTCGTTGGCGACCTCGCAGTTGGCTCCGTGCAGGTTAAGCAGGGGCTCCCCGCCATGTGTGGCCCCCGAACTTTGACTCTTTGCATCCTTGTAGACCCCCAGGTCCCCTTTGTTCAGGACGCAGTAAAGGTTCACCCAGGACCTGCAGGAGATCAGAGGAGGAGGTCCGTTATATATGGTGACGGGCCTGAACACCTTCTCTTCTCTGTGCTGTAGGAGCTTCTGTCCTCCTGAGAACATGATGGACGGCTCGTGTACGTTGACTGTCCCAGTCGGGTGTTTTTGGGTTTACGCACCTGTTGGAGGCTTTCTTGCTGGGCCCGTCCAGCTCGTGTTTCCGGAAGAGATAGCCCTCTTGTTGGACGGTGTGGGAGGGAGGTGGGGGTGGTGGAGCGCTGCTCTGGGCCGGGGCTGAGCGAGACCGCCGGGCCTCTCCTGGAGGTTGGTTAGGGTCTTTCGGTCGAGGTCTTCTCCTGGGTTTGGGCCGGTCTCTGGCTCTCGGTCGGTCAGGCCTTGGTGTCCTTTCGGGGAGTTTTTCCACTCCGTTTGGTAAGCGAGCGGGAGACTCTTTACTCTGAAAAAAAGAGGAGCCACGTCACCGCAGCGGACACCGAGCGCACCAAGAAAAGCCCCAAAAACAGTCATGTGATCATTTACCGCCGGGCTGTTCTGCGCCGCTTCTTTCTCCTGTAACTGCTCCACGATATCCGCGAGGGTCGCCTTCCTACAGAGCACCAAGGGCAAAATGTCAGGACGTGTAAAACGGACACCGGGGCGCACCTCTCGCCCTCTCCTGACATGCAGACACCGGGACGCGCGCCTCTCGCCCCCTCCTGAGACGCAGACACTGTGACGCGCGCCTCTCGCCCCCTCCTGACATGCAGACACCGGGGTGCGCGCCTCTCATCCCCTCCTGACATGCAGACACCGGGGTGCGCGCCTCTCATCCCCTCCTGACATGCAGACACCGGGGTGCGCGCCTCTCGCCCCCTCCTGACATGCAGACACCGGGGTGCGCGCCTCTCATCCCCTCCTGACATGCAGACACCGGGACGCGCGCCTCTCGTCCCTCCTGACACGCGGGCACCGGGACGCGCGCCTCTCGCCCCCTCCTGAGATGCAGACACCGGGGCGCACGCCTCTCGTCCCTCCTGACACGCGGGCACCGGGACGCGTGCCTCTCGCCCCCTGTTGACATGCAGACACCGGGCGCTCACCCCCTCCTGAGACGCAGACACCGGGACACGCGCCTCTCGCCCCCTCCTGAGACGCAGACACTGTGACGCGCGCCTCTCGCCCCCTCCTGAGACGCAGACACTGTGACGCGCGACTCTCACTCCCTCCTGAGACGCAGACACTGTGACGTGCGACTCTCACTCCCTCCTGAGACGCAGACACTGTGACGCGCGACTCTCGCCCCCTCCTGAGACGCAGACACTGTGACGCGCGCCTCTCACCCCCTCCTGAGACGAAGACACTGTGACGCGCGACTCTCGCCCCCTCCTGAGACGCAGACACCGGGAAGCACGCCTCTCACCCCCTCCTGAGACGCAGACACTGTGACGCGCGCCTCTCACCCCCTCCTGAGACGAAGACACTGTGACGCGCGACTCTCACCCCCTCCTGAGACGAAGACACTGTGACGCGCGACTCTCGCCCCCTCCTGAGACGCAGACACCGGGAAGCACGCCTCTCGCCCCCTCCTGAGACGCAGACACTGTGACGCGCGCCTCTCACCCCCTCCTGAGACGAAGACACTGTGACGCGCGACTCTCACCCCCTCCTGAGACGCAGACACCGGGAAGCGCGCCTCTCACCCCCTTCCTGAGACGAAGACACTGTGACGCGCGACTCTCACTCCCTCCTGAGACGCAGACACTGTGACGCGTGCCTCTCGTCCCCTCCTGAGACGCAGACACCGTGAAGCGCGCCGCTCACCCCCGCCTGACACGCAGACACCGGGACGTGCGCCTCTCACCCCCTCCTGAAACGCAGACACCGGGACGTGCGCCTCTCGTCCCCTCCTGATAGAGCAGGACACCTTATAACCCCCCGGTTATGCCCATGCGCCGGTGTTTTGGATGCTCACCCTCCCTGTTTGTCTGGTTCAATCTTTGTCGCTTCCTTTTCGATGGATTCCTGTCTCTCCATCCTCCTCTCGTGCCGCTCTCTCCTCCGCTCCGGCTGTTCTGGTTTCGGGGGCTCCTGCTCGCTGGACCCCTGCCGCTCCAGCTTCTTCTCATGACGGTCTCTCCTCCTCTCCGGCTGCTCTGGTTTCGGGGGCTCCTGCTCGCTGGACCCCTGCCTTTCCACCCTCTTCTCGTGTCGGTCTCTCCGCCTGTCGGCCGGCTCCTGTTTTGGGGTCTCGTGCTCGCTGGACTCCTGCCGCTCGAGCCGCCTCTCGTGTCTGTCCCGCCTGCGCTCTGGGTGTCTGCTCGTCTTGCCCTCCGCCTTCTCCACGCTCAGCGTCGCCATCCCCTGTGCCACCTTCGTCTCGGACCTCTCTGCTCTGTGACCTTCCTGGACGGACGCCGACTTCTCGGACACCTTCGTTTCCACGTGGTCCACTCGAGGCTGCAAACGTTCCGGCTTCACATCTTGTCGTACGTACCCAACCCTGGCGTCTCCGCCTCGAGTCCTGTGACCGTCCGGCTGGCTCCCGTTGGGTACAGAGAGCGTGTCCTTCTGCTCGGCTTTGGGCTCTGATCTCTCGTGTAAGCCCTGACGAGCCAGCGGCGACGCGCGGCCGGAGAAGTCTGTCGTGTCGGGGAAGACCCTTCGTCCGAGGAGAGGAGTTGGAGGCTGCTTGTTCTGCTCTGCCTTCATCTTCTCCAGCTGGTAAAGCACAGGCCGTGTGAGTGTTTGGACGTCCCGCCAGGACATGATGCTGGGGATTGGGTGGGAATGATCTGCTTACCGTGGTCAGACGCCGCAGGGAGCTGAACCTCTCTTCCCAGGCGGCAGCTGTTTTGCGAAAGGCTTCGTGCCGCCGGATGAGCTGCTCCACTTCATCGACGCTGTTGCCCAGCTCGGGGCTCTTCACGATGGGCTCCTGGGCCGTCAACCAGGCTTCTGCCACCCCGGCTTCTTGGGCAAACTGGTGGACTTCCAACACTGCGTGGATGGAAAACATGGTGTCAGATGTGGGATCATCAGCGAGACGTACGTTTTTAACCATCTGCTCCTGCATTAGTTATTAACCCCTTTCATGCTGAGTTGTTTTCAGCTCACATGATCCAGTGAAGTTTCATTTACCGCGCAGCTAGAAATCATTGTCGTGTCTGTATGATGACAGGCAGAGGGCGCCACCTGCTGGCCAAAACAGCGCTACTGCTGGTGTAACTCACCACAGACCCCTGACAGACCCCTCTGACCTCTGTAACGGCAGAGCAAGTTTAATGTCAGAAAGTCACGGGTTTACTGAAAAATAAACCGCTCCTTTAAAAATGGCCGTGCTGCGCTCCCGTCTAGAGAAGAATCTGAATAAAGCAAGAAAGAAATGCAAATATGAGCCTCCAAGTCGTTGCATTAAAATTAACCCTAACCCCCAAATGTAACCCTAACCCTAAACGCAACCCTCACCCTAAATGTAACCCTAACCCTAAACACAACCCTAACCCTATATGTAACCCTAACACTAAATGTAACCCTAACCCTAAATGCAACCCTAACCCTAAATGTAACCCTAACGCCAAATGTAACCCTAACCCAAAACGCAACCCTAACCCTAAATGTAACCCTAACCCTAAACGCAACCCTAACCCCAAATGTAACCCTAACCTCAAATGTAACCCCAACCACAAATCTAACTCTAAAACAAGTAAAATAGTAACCATAACCCTAATTTCTAACTCCATATCTCTAACCCTAGATACAGAAAATGCCGTTTCAGGCCGGAGCATTGAATTCAGCCGCCGCGTCCGAACTGAAGAATCACTTTAAAATACGCATCCTTTTTTTACGTATCTGAACTCCGGTGTCTTCCTAAAGGAGAATCCTGAACGGGGGGGGGGGGGGGGGGGATGCCGGGTGTGATTTTGTTGCACCAGAGCATCGTGGGTAAAGCAGGTGAATTCGCACCCTCAGCCATCGCCCGCCTTCCCGACGTTGAAGCGGTTAACATTACGGTACACGGTATTTCTCCCGTGTCGTGAGTGGGAGACGTGTGGATTTCCATGGAGACCCTAATAATCCCTGGTTACAAGGCAGGAAGCCCACCCACTCCTTTCTGATCAGGCAGGGCCTTTTCTGGGGCGTTTGCTCCGTGCGGCATTAAAACGAGTGGCGGGCCCTGAATGTCGGCAGGTTTTGCCGTCCCAATACGTACTCTGCTGCATCCACTCCCAGTGCTTGTCCCACTTCTCCAGGAGCTCCTTCTTCTTTGCCATCAGCCGGTCCAAGCTCTGCTTGATCTGGATAGGAAAAACCACCGGTAAGAACTCAATGGCCGTAACTGTGCGGCTTGTGAAGGTCAGAGGTCCACAAGGTGTTTACGATGTACATATCCCGCGATGTGTCTGAGCCGTAAGGGAGTCTCAGAACCATCTGACGAGCCAAGCTTTCCACCCCTGGTATAAAGTACGGCTGGGGGGGGGGGGGGTTGTCCACTCGGCCAATAGAACCCTTTACATTCGTCAAAAGGCCATCGTGGCCGCCATCATGCAGCTCGTCATGTTGCTTCCAAGTCATGTCGCCTGGTGATCATTAAACGATGGATCATACATCCAATGGCCACCACCTCCACAGACAGACCCCCTGGCGGGACCTTTGGAAATAAGTAACGGGGATATTCCACACAGACTGCGTTTGGAAGGGCTGATGGGTAATGGCCCCATTCTATAATAACCCTAATGAAGTCTTACAAGTGCAACAATGGAAGAATCCGTCCTTACAGGACGATCGGTATTGGTACAGACGGCTTCCATTCGATTGGATGATGGGTAAAAAGTTACATTGAGTGGGGCGACCTCCACTTGAAGGGCATTATGGGTATTTTGGCGATTGCTGCGTCCATTCTAAATGGATGATGGGTAATGAGTTAAATCATGGGGGTTGACCACCCTTTTTGAGGAGATGATGGGTAATTGGTTGGATGGAGGGTCAGGACCTCTCTTTTTTAGGAGATGATGGGTAATGGGTTGGATGGAGGGTCAGGGCCTCCATTTGTTTGAGGAGATGATGGGTAATGGGTTGGATGGAGGGTCAGGACCTCCATTTTTGAGTAGATGACGGGTAATGGGTTGGATGGAGGGTCAGGACCTCTCTTTTTGAGGAGATGACGGGTAATGGGTTGGATGGAGGGTCAGGACCTCTCTTTTTGAGGAGATGACGGGTAATGGGTTGGATGGAGGGTCAGGACCTCTCTTTTTGAGGAGATGATGGGTAATGGGTTGGATGGAGGGTCAGGACCTCTCTTTTTGAGGAGATGACGGGTAATGGGTTGGATGGAGGGTCAGGACCTCCCTTTTTGAGGAGATGATGGGTAATGTGTTGGATGGAGGGTCAGTGTGGTGTGGTTGGGACTTGCCTCGTCGGACGCCGGACGGTTATTCAGCACCAGGGTTTTCCCGAGCTCCACACAATCCACGATCCTCTTGTTGCGGGTCTCGATCTCACTCTTCAGGCCCTGGTGATAACTCATCAACACCTCCACGGAGGAGACGTCCCTGACAGAGAAACACCGCGCCATCAAAAACATGACACCTTGGCCACACCACGCAACTGTGCTGCAGAGCCTTACATTTATTACACTATCATACTGCGGAGCCTTCCATTCATTACATGACCGCGATGCAGAGCATTTCATGCATTACATGGCCGTGATGCGGAGCACTTCATTCATATATGGTCGCGATGCAGAGCCTTTTTGTTCATTACAATGTGGTCCATTTATTACGTGATCGTGATGCAGAGCCTTTCATTCATCCCATGGCCATAAAGCAGAGCCTTTCATTCATTCATTCATCGCAGACCCGCACAGCAGAGCATTCACCGCACGCAGAGCCCCCTGTTCCTTGTATTGCACACAGACCACTGATTTGGTAGATGGAGTCACTGGCTCTGTGATACTTGGTATCGGTGTGGCGTGCGCTCGGATACTTGGTATCGGTGTGGCGTGCCCTCGGATACTTGTATCGGTGTGGCGCGCGCTCGGATACTTGGTATCAGTGTGGCTCGGGTTCGGATACTCGGTGTGGCGTGCACTCGGATACTTGGTATCGGTGTGGCGTGCGCTCGGATACTTGGTATCGGTGTTGAGCCCGCTCGGATACTTGGTATCGGTGTGGCGTGCCCTCGGATACTTGTATCGGTGTGGCGCCCGCTCGGATACTTGGTATCAGTGTGGCTCGGGTTCGGATACTCGGTGTGGCGTGCACTCGGATACTTGGTATCAGTGTGGCGTGCGCTCGGATACTTGGTATCGGTGTTGAGCCCGCTCGGATACTTGGTATCAGTGTGGCTCGGGTTCGGATACTCGGTGTGGCGCGCGCTCGGATTCTTGGTATCGGTGTGGCGCGCGCTCGGATTCTTGGTATTGGTGTTGCGCCCGCTCGGATACTTGGTATCAGTGTGTCTCGGGTTCGGATACTCGGTGTGGCGCGTGCTCGGATTCTTGGTATCGGTGTTGCGCCCGCTCGGATACTTGGTATCAGTGTGGCTCGGGTTCGGATACTCGGTGTGGCGCACGCTCGGATTCTTGGTATCGGTGTGGCGCGCGCTCGGATTCTTGGTATTGGTGTTGCGCCCGCTCGGATACTTGGTATCAGTGTGTCTCGGGTTCGGATACTCGGTGTGGCGCACGCTCGGATTCTTGGTATCGGTGTGGCGCGCGCTCGGATTCTTGGTATTGGTGTTGCGCCCGCTCGGATACTTGGTATCAGTGTGGCTCGGGTTCGGATACTCGGTGTGGCGTGCGCTCGGATACTTGGTATCGGTCTGGCGTTCGCTCGGATACTTGGTATCGGTGTTGCGCCCGCTCGGATACTTGGTATCAGTGTGGCTCGCGCTCGGATACTCGGTGTGGCGCGCGCTCGGATTCTTGGTATCGGTGTGGCGCGCGCTCGGATTCTTGGTATCGGTGTGGCGCGCGCTCGGGCCTGGCTTGGCACGCTGGGTCCGAGTTTTCGGGTGAGGTTTATTACAGATGATGTCAGTGTGTTTTCAGGATTATTCTGTTTTTTTCATTAAGCTCCGCGTGGGCGGACGTTCTGGTCCCTGCGGCGTGCGGAGCGCGTTTTGCACCCGCACACAGGAAGGCCCCCCCCCCGTGCGCTGATCGACAGATTGCGATGATGAATATGAGGCGGATTAAAAGGTTTGAATTCGAGTGGGAGAAAATCACTCAGAAAGGAAGGAAACCGTGCAGGGAGAGAAGCCTCGTGACCAGGCGCCGCGCTGACCGCACACCCCGCACCAGATCTACACCGCAGACTATGGAGACGGAGGACCCCATCTCCTGGCCGCATTGGATGTCAGGTTTGCGGGAGCAGCGGGTGGACCCGCGGGTTGAAGACGAGATGGGACCGGAGCTGTGGAGGTGGCTATTTGCGGCACGATGCTTGCCGGCTTCTGCTGGAGGGGGAAGATGCAAATGACCCGCTCTCTAAGGGGGTGCGGCGCAGGATGCTGCCGGGAGACGAGGACTCGGCAGACTACTGAGAACGGGGCCGACACCCCCCCATGCCCCCCCATGTTCTGCCCTCTTCCTGCTGCGGCTGATGAGATGGCTGCGGTCCCAGCTCGAGAGTCTCGTCCCCCCGGAATGTCCCTATCATCTGTACCCCCCCAGACGGCGGCTACGTTGGCAGGATGGGGGCCGGCGGTGCCCCCCGAGGGACAGGGACGGACAGATTCACCTGGTTGGCGGCCAGGAAGGCGCGGATGCGCACGTGGCAACATTGACTGGATCTATGGAGGAGATCTGGAGATCGCGGATCGGTCCGGGCCTTCCGAGGATTTAACCCTCAGCTAGTGGTCAAGACGGCACGGATGGGCGCACCGATGTACCGTGGGGTTCTGCCCCAGAATACTTTTCTCTGCCGAGCCTTTCTCTGCCGAGACAGAGAGATCTTGATGATACCTGCCCGTGGCGGTGCGGCCTCCTTTGCTGGACACCGGCTGACTTTGTTTTGCCGTCTCTTCCTTTCTTTTTTTTTGTGACCCCCCCCCCCCCCGAGTCTTCTTATTGAGGCCGGTTTGTAAATGTTCCCCGGCTGGCGACATTTCTGACCCACCAGAGACTCTGTGTGCTGTTTGATTTGTGCTGCCCCCTTTTTTCTTTCTCTACCCCCTTTATTTTTACATAAATTTCCTCCATTTATTTATTTTTTTCATTCTCCTGTCTTATTGGCTTTCTCCGGGCTGCCCCGAGGTGCCTCACCATGGCCTTTTCTGTGTCATGTTTGGCCCTCAGGACACGACCCCTCCATGGCCTCCTTTGGGACTGCGCCTTTGGCACTCCCCTCACCCCCCATTTTTTTGTTAATCCCCCCTTGCTGTTCGCGCTCTTGCTGTGGTCTTTTCTTGTCGGTCTTTGTCTCTCACTGATACGTGACTATTATTGCGTCGCTGCTGTTTCCTTTTATTCCTATTAGTTTATTTCCCTGTATTAGACCGGGGAGGACTGACCAGTCGGGTAGATTGGACCCAGACCGGGGGCCCGGACCCAGACCGGGGGCCCGGACCCAGACCGGGGGCCCGGAACCAGACCGGGGGCCCGGACCCAGACCGGGGAGGACTGACCAGTCGGGTAGATCGGACCCAGACCGGGGGCCCGGACCCAGACCGGGGGCCAGGACCCAGAGCGGGGGCCCGGACCCAGACCGGGGAGGACTGACCAGTCGGGTAGATCGGACCCAGACCGGGGGTCCAGACCCAGACCGGGGAGGACTGACCAGTCGGGTAGATCGGACCCAGACCGGGGGCCTTGCCTGTCCATAGTCTGCCCGACATAAAGCAAGTCGCGATGACCGCAGTGCAGCCGGGCAGGCTGTCTGCCAGCGAGCATGGTTTGGTAGCAGGCTGCCTCAGGAGCTCCTCCGACCACCCTCTGCTGCTGATTGATCCGGGAGGTGCAGGCGCACATGTGTTGTAGCATCCCATGACTTCTGAGCAGACGTCATCCTGTGCGCCTGCACGTGGCACCCGGCACCAGGATAGGAGTCTGTGAAGAGCTTGAAGGTGTGGCTGCCTGCTGCAGCTCAGCCACCAGCCTCCTTCCCACTCCTCCTGCCTCCAGCACAATGCTGACACACAGAGAGAAGCCCCGCCCCCACATGGCTGCAGACACACAGAGAGAAGCCCCGCCCCCACATGGCTGCAGACACACAGAGAGAAGCCCCGCTCCCACATGGCTGCAGACACACAGAGAGAAGCCCCGCCCCCACATGGCTGCAGACACACAGAGAGAAGCCCCGCTCCCACATGGCTGCAGACACACAGAGAGAAGCCCCGCCCCCACATGGCTGCAGACACACAGAGAGAAGCCCCGCTCCCACATGGCTGCAGACACACAGAGAGAAGCCCCGCCCCCATGGCTGCAGACACACAGAGAGAAGCCCCGCCCCCACATGGCTGCAGACACGGAGAGAGAAGCCCCGCCCCCACATGGCTGCAGACACGGAGAGAGAAGCCCCGCCCCCACATGGCTGCAGACACGGAGAAGCCCCGCCCCCACATGGCTGCAGACACACAGAGAGAAGCCCCGCCCCCACATGGCTGCAGACACGGAGAAGCCCCGCCCCCACATCTGCAGATCTGAAACCTACTCACCCAGTAAGAAGTGAGCAGCAGCTGGAGCTGGGGGGGGGGGGGGGTTGTGTGTGTGTGTGCGTCAGTCATTAAGTGTCTGGGGAGGAAGTCAAAGTTTGTGAGGGGTTAAGACAGTGTTTGGGGTGGAGAGGAGCCATTGTGTGTGGGGAAAACTGCATGAGGGGTTAAGTGAGTGTGTATATTATATATATTAAAATAATGAACTAAATAATTAAAATATTTTATTAATATGTAATTATAATTTATATTCACTTTAATAATTATTTTAAAATAACATTAATATATGTTAGTTCTATTTTTGTGGATTCTGTGATACAGTAATGTGCAGTGTGTATGAGCGTGTCACAGAGCAGCACAGCAATAAAACTCACAGTAATGTGCAGTGTGTATGAGCGTATCACAGAGCAGCACAGCAATAAAACTCACAGTAATGTGCAGTGTGTATGAGTGTATCACAGAGCAGCACAGCAATAAAACTCACAGTAATGTGCAGTGTGTATGAGCGTGTCACAGAGCAGCACAGCAATAAAACTCACAGTAATGTGCAGTGTGTATGAGTGTATCACAGAGCAGCACAGCAATAAAACTCACAGTAATGTGCAGTGTGTATGAGCGTATCACAGAGCAGCACAGCAATAAAACTCACAGTAATGTGCAGTGTGTATGAGTGTATCACAGAGCAGCACAGCAATAAAACTCACAGTAATGTGCAGTGTGTATGAGTGTATCACAGAGCAGCACAGCAATAAAACTCACAGTAATGTGCAGTGTGTATGAGCGTATCACAGAGCAGCACAGCAATAAAACTCACAGTAATGTGCAGTGTGTATGAGTGTATCACAGAGCAGCACAGCAATAAAACTCACAGTAATGTGCAGTGTGTATGAGTGTATCACAGAGCAGCACAGCAATAAAACTCAGTAATATGAAGTGTATGAGTGTATTACAGAGCTCCACAGCAATAAAACTCACAGTAATGTGCAGTGTGTATGAGCGTATCACAGAGCAGCACAGCAATAAAACTCACAGTAATGTGCAGTGTGTATGAGTGTATCACAGAGCAGCACAGCAATAAAACTCACAGTAATGTGCAGTGTGTATGAGTGTATCACAGAGCAGCACAGCAATAAAACTCAGTAATATGAAGTGTATGAGTGTATTACAGAGCTCCACAGCAATAAAACTCACAGTAATGTGCAGTGTGTATGAGCGTATCAGAGCTCCACAGTAATAAAACTCACAGTAATGTGCAGTGTGTATGAGCCTATCACAGAGCTCCACAGCAATAAAACTCAGTAATATGAAGTGTATGAGTGTATTACAGAGCTCCACAGCAATAAAACTCACAGTAATGTGCAGTGTGTATGAGCGTATCAGAGCTCCACAGTAATAAAACTCACAGTAATGTGCAGTGTGTATGAGCCTATCACAGAGCTCCACAGCAATAAAACTCACAGTAATGTGCAGTGTGTATGAGCGTATCACAGAGCAGCACAGCAATAAAACTCACAGTAATGTGCAGTGTGTATGAGCGTATCACAGAGCAGCACAGCAATAAAACTCACAGTAATGTGCAGTGTGTATGAGTGTATCACAGAGCAGCACAGCAATAAAACTCACAGTAATGTGCAGTGTGTGTATGAGCGTATCAGAGCTCCACAGTAATAAAACTCACAGTAATGTGCAGTGTGTATGAGCCTATCACAGAGCTCCACAGCAATAAAACTCAGTAATATGAAGTGTATGAGTGTATTACAGAGCTCCACAGCAATAAAACTCACAGTAATGTGCAGTGTGTATGAGCGTATCAGAGCTCCACAGTAATAAAACTCACAGTAATGTGCAGTGTGTATGAGCCTATCACAGAGCTCCACAGCAATAAAACTCACAGTAATGTGCAGTGTGTATGAGCGTATCACAGAGCAGCACAGCAATAAAACTCACAGTAATGTGCAGTGTGTATGAGCGTATCACAGAGCAGCACAGCAATAAAACTCACAGTAATGTGCAGTGTGTATGAGTGTATCACAGAGCAGCACAGCAATAAAACTCACAGTAATGTGCAGTGTGTATGAGTGTATCACAGAGCAGCACAGCAATAAAACTCACAGTAATGTGAAGTGTATGAGTGTATTACAGAGCTCCACAGCAATAAAACTCACAGTAATGTGCAGTGTGTATGAGCGTATCACAGAGCAGCACAGCAATAAAACTCACAGTAATGTGCAGTGTGTATGAGTGTATCACAGAGCAGCACAGCAATAAAACTCACAGTAATGTGCAGTGTGTATGAGTGTATCACAGAGCAGCACAGCAATAAAACTCAGTAATATGAAGTGTATGAGTGTATTACAGAGCTCCACAGCAATAAAACTCACAGTAATGTGCAGTGTGTATGAGCGTATCAGAGCTCCACAGTAATAAAACTCACAGTAATGTGCAGTGTGTATGAGCCTATCACAGAGCTCCACAGCAATAAAACTCACAGTAATGTGCAGTGTGTATGAGCGTATCACAGAGCAGCACAGCAATAAAACTCACAGTAATATGCAGTGTGTATGAGCGTATCACAGAGCAGCACAGCAATAAAACTCACAGTAATGTGAAGTGTATGAGTGTATTACAGAGCAGCACAGCAATAAAACTCACAGTAATGTGAAGTGTATGAGTGTATTACAGAGCTCCACAGCAATAAAACTCACAGTAATGTGCAGTGTTTATGAGCCTATCACAGAGCTCCACAGCAATAAAACTCAGTAATATGAAGTGTATGAGTGTATTACAGAGCTCCACAGCAATAAAACTCACAGTAATGTGCAGTGTGTATGAGCGTATCAGAGCTCCACAGTAATAAAACTCACAGTAATGTGCAGTGTGTATGAGCCTATCACAGAGCTCCACAGCAATAAAACTCACAGTAATGTGCAGTGTGTATGAGTTTATCACAGAGCAGCACAGCAATAAAACTCACAGTAATGTGCAGTGTGTATGAGCGTATCACAGAGCAGCACAGCAATAAAACTCACAGTAATGTGCAGTGTGTATGAGTGTATCACAGAGCAGCACAGCAATAAAACTCACAGTAATGTGAAGTGTATGAGTGTAATACAGAGCAGCACAGCAATAAAACTCACAGTAATGTGAAGTGTATGAGTGTATTACAGAGCTCCACAGCAATAAAACTCACAGTAATGTGCAGTGTTTATGAGCATATCACAGAGCTCCACAGCAATAAAACTGGATAGATACGGGATAGATATGGATAGATATGGGATAGACACACGGGATAGATATGGGATAGACACACGGGATAGATATGGGATAGATATGGGATAGACACACGGGATAGATATGGGATAGACACGCGGGATAGATATGGGATAGACACACGGGATAGATATGGGATAGACACGCGGGATAGATATGGGATAGACACACGGGATAGATACGGGATAGACACACGGGATAGATACGGGATAGACACACGGGATAGATACGGGATAGACACGCGGGATAGATATGGGATAGACACACGGGATAGATATGGGATAGACACACGGATAGATATGGATAGACACACGGATAGATATGGGATAGACACGCGGGATAGATATGGGATAGACACACGGGATAGATACGGGATAGACACACGGGATAGATATGGGATAGACACACGGGATAGATATGGATAGACACGCGGGATAGATATGGGATAGACACGCGGGATAGATATGGGATAGACACACGGATAGATATGGGATAGACACGCGGATAGATATGGATAGACACACGGATAGATACGGGATAGACACGCGGGATAGATATGGGATAGACACACGGGATAGATATGGGATAGACACGCGGGATAGATATGGGATAGACACACGGGATAGATATGGGATAGACACACGGGATAGATATGGGATAGACACACGGGATAGATATGGGATAGACACACGGGATAGATACGGGATAGACACGCGGGATAGATATGGATAGACACGGGATAGATATGGGATAGACACACGGATAGATATGGATAGACACACGGGATAGATATGGGATAGACACACGGGATAGATATGGGATAGACACACGGGATAGATATGGGATAGACACGCGGGATAGACACACGGGACAGACACACGTGAGCGCATGATGTTCCGCTGGCTGTTACCTCGGCTTCTCCCCTGTCCCGATCTGGTTTATGATACTGTCCATCCACGAGATGAGGTCTTTCACCAGACTGAGGAACTTCATGCGGTCCGTGGTGGTGGTGATCTGTAGTCGGCAGTCTTCACAGGCGGCGAGCAGCTCCTTCCAGGATCGCATGACCTCCTGCTCACTAGTAACTATGGCAGCGGCGTTTTCTCCGGCGTAGACTGTGCGCAGTTGGGCTGCGTTCTCCTGGAGCTGCCGTACCTGGACCGTCCACACGGGGAGTAACAAGAAACACCCCGTAAGTCTTTGTGTAAAAGTGGAGCCGACACAAACGAGTAACAATGATTACACGACGCCCCATCGATAAACTGTGCCACACCATACCACCTGCCTGGAGGGGCATCGCAGACAGTGCGCCCTGCTGCTGATTATCCCTGTGCCACAGCATACCACCTGCATGGAGGGGCATCGCAGACAGTGCGCCCTGCTGCTGATTATCCCTGTGCCACAGCATACCACCTGCATGGAGGGGCATGGCAGACACTGCGCCCTGTTGCTGATTATCCCTGTGCCACAGCATACCACCTGCATGGAGGGGCATGGCAGACACTGCGCCCTGTTGCTGATTATCCCTGTGCCACAGCATACCACCTGCATGGAGGGGCATCGCAGACAGTGCGCCCTGCTGCTGATTATCCCTGTGCCACAGCATACCACCTGCATGGAGGGGCATTGCAGACAGTGCGCCCTACTGCTGATTATCCCTGTGCCACAGCATACCACCTGCATGGAGGGGCATGGCAGAAGGGTGCGTCCCGCTGCTGATTATCCCTGTGCCAGAGCATACCACCTGCATGGAGGGACATGGCAGACAGTGCGCCCTCCTGCTGATTATCCCTGTGCCACAGCATACCACCTGCATGGAGGGGCATGGCAGACAGTGCGCCCTGCTGCTGATTATCCCTGTGCCACAGCATACCACCTGCATGGAGAGGCATGGCAGACAGTGCGCCCTGCTGCTGATTATCTCTGTGCCACAGCATACCACCTGCATGGAGGGGCATGGCAGACAGTGCGCCCTGCTGCTGATTATCCCTGTGCCAGAGCGATCCCTCCTTTATCTCACATGAACGAACGAGTTTGGACCAACACCACTTCCTGCATGGAAGGAGCATCTCCATGCCCAGACCCTGCACAGAGATGCCGAGGAAAGACTGGCGCCCGGGCAGGGAAACCTGGAGGACACAGGAAGCACTGGCTTTTCATCTCTCTGCTCACCTGAGTGACGAGGACCTGGATGTCGTGCTCGAACGAGCTGAGGATCCTTTGCAGACAGCCGGCTGACAGTTTGCCCTCCTGGGCTTTCAGTTCCGGCAGCCTCTGCTTCTTCTCCTCCACCTGGGACAGGACCTCCTTGCAGTCGTTGAAGAACTTGTGCAGCTCGTGGGAGGCGGAAAGCATCTGCGACCGGGTCTCCATCAGCTCCAGCAGGTCAGCCCACGCCTCGTTCACCCCGTCCTTCCATTCCGCTATGGTGGCTGCGTCCGCGTGGCCGTAGTCGATGAGCTCATCCACCATCTGGTTGACGGCAGAGATCCGCTCGTGCCCGATGCTGCCCGTTTCGTTGGCAAATTCTGTGAACTTCTCCTGCAGAAGCTGAAGGAAGGACACGACAACGGCAAACCTTCAATAAAAGTCTCTGCTAGGTCCAGGAAAGAGGCGAGAGGGGACATTACACCCTCCACAATACAGTGTGCGCTTTGTCTCCAACGTTAGTGTTTTTTCCACGAATCCACTGGGTCCTGGCAGTAGTTTTATGGAAAACAACTTGGTAGTGAAGGGGTTAAGGTGAAAAAAGCGACATTTTATACCATTGCATTGTAAAAATCCAACAGGAACCCTGCTCTTGCCATAACGGAAGGACACAGAAAACAAATAGTTCTCTGGTGTCCTTCCTGCGTAAAGCTATATCCCATGTGGTTATATTCGGAATATAGAATATTTGATACAGTCCTAACCTCAAAATCTGAGGGTTGGGATTTAGGGGTTATTATTGCAGAGGATCTAAGGGTAAGTAGACAATGTAATAGAGCAGCAGGAGATGCTGGCAGAATGCTTGGAAATGCTGGCAGAATGCATGGAAATGCTGGCGGAATGCTTGGAAATGCTGGCAGAATGCTTGGAAATGCTGGCGGAATGCTTGGAAATGCTGGCAGAATGCATGGGAATGCTGGCGGAATGCATGGAAATGCTGGCAGAATGCTAATGTCGTTGTACAGAGCACTGGTGAGACGTCACTTGGAGTATTGTGTGCAGCACTGGACACCGTATCTCCAGAAGGATATAGATACACTGGAGACCGTATCTCCAGAAGAAAATAGATACACTGGAGACCGTATCTCCAGAAGGATATGGATACACTGGAGACCGTATCTCCAGAAGGATATAGATACAGTGGAGACCGTATCTCCAGAAGGATATAGATACAGTGGAGACCGTATCTCCAGAAGGATATAGATACAGTGGAGACCGTATCTCCAGAAGGATATGGATACACTGGAGACCGTATCTCCAGAAGGATATGGATACACTGGAGACCGTATCTCCAGAAGGATATAGATACAGTGGAGACCGTATCTCCAGAAGGATATAGAGACCTTAGAAAGAGTTCAGAGAAGGGCGACTAAAATGCTGTACGGCTTGAAGGAGAAAAGTTACCAGGAAAGGCTTAATGATCTTAAAGGGATACTCTAGGCAACATGACCACCTAAGCTTTTAGGTGGTCATGATGTCCTAAGTATGCCCTTTTCCTCTGCTCAGCCGATTGGCTGAAACAGCTGAGAGACGCGGAGGACTTTACTCCGCCCTCCCAACTGTCAGTCAGCAGAGCGGGATTCATATTACCCCCTTCTGCCGACTATTGCCGAGACGTCTCCAACACGCGGCAGTAGCTGGCTGAGATTAGTGTTGCGCGCATCCTCTTGCGCGCAACACTAATCAAAGAAGATGGAGCCGGGAGGAAGCCTGCTGATTGGCTGGTTTACGTGCGAGGCGCGCTTCTCACGTAAACCATTAGCCAAGTTGAAGATTTCCCCACGACGGGAGCAGAAGAGGAGGGAGGGGAGTATAAAAAAACAAAAAACGCCGTTGGAAACAAGTGGTTTTTAGGGTAAGTATAACATTAAAAAAAAAAAAATACTGAATAACTAGGTAGGGCAATAGGTATAATATAATTAAAAAAAGGGGGGTGATTTTTATCTTAGAGTGTTCCTTTAGCGTGTATAGCTTGGAAAAAAGACGAGACAGAGGAGACATGATAGAAACATTTAAATACGTAAAGGGAATCCACAAGGTAGAGGAAGGGAGTATATTTAAAAGGAAACAAAATAGCAAAACAAGAGGACATAGTGTTAGATTAGAGGACATCGTGTTAGATTAGAGGACATAGTGTTAGATTAGAAGACATAGTGTTAGATTAGAGGACATAGTACTAGATTAGAGGACATAGTGTTAGATTAGAGGACATAGTGTTAGATTAGAGGACATAGTCTTAGATTAGAGGACATAGTATTAGATTAGAGGACATAGTGTTAGATTAGAAGACATAGTGTTAGATTAGAGGACATAGTACTAGATTAGAGGACATAGTGTTAGATTAGAGGACATTGTGTTAGATTAGAGGACATAGTGTTAGATTAGAGGACATAGTATTAGATTAGAGGACATAGTGTTAGATTAGAGGAGTCGTCCCAGAAGCCTGGAAATTAGCAAATGTTGTGCCCATTTACAAGAAGGGTAGTAGGGAGGAATCGGGGAACTATAGGCCAGTTAGTCTTACGTCAGTAGTGGGGAAATTAATGGAAACCATGTTAAAGGAAAGGATTGTTGACCATCTAAAAACACATAGATTACAGGATCAGAAACAACATGGGTTTACCTCAGGGAGATCATGCCAAACTAATCTTATTGATTTTTTTGATTGGGTAACAATAATAATAGACACAGGTGGTGCAGTAGACATTGCTTATTTAGATTTCAGTAAGGCTTTTGATACTGTTCCGCATAGAAGCTTATCAATAAATTGCAATCTTTGAGCTTGGATTCCAATATTGTTGAATGGATTAGGCAGTGGCTGAGTGACAGACAACAGAGGGTTGTGGTAAATGGAGTTTATTCGGCGCAAGGTCTTGTTACCAGTGGGGTACCTCAGGGGTCAGTACTTGGACCCATTCTATTTAATATTTTATTAGTGATATTGCAGAAGGTATTAATGGAAAAGTATGTCTTTTTGCTGATGACACAAAGATTTGCAACAGGGTTGACGTTCCTGGAGGGATCAGCCAAATGACAAATGATTTAGGTAAAGTAAAAAAATGGTGGGAGCTGTGGCAATTGAGTTTTAATGTGGATAAGTGCAAGATAATGCACCTGGGACGTAAAAACCCAAGGGCTGAATATAGAATATTTGATACATCTGAGGGTTGGGATTTAGGGTTATTATTTCAGAGGATCTAAGGGTAAGTAGTCAATGTAATAGAGCAGCAGGAAATGCTGGCAGAATGATTGGAAATGCTAGCAGAATGCTTGGAAATGCTGGCAGAATGCTTGGTTGTGTGTAGGGAGAGGTATTAGCAGTAGGAAAAGGGAAGTACTCATGCCACTGTACAGAGCACTGGTGAGACCTCACTTGGAGTACTGTGTGCAGTACTGGAGACCGTATCTCCAGAAGGATATAGACATCTTAGAGAGAGTTCAGAGAAGAGCTACTAAAATGGTGTACGGCTTGAAGGAGAAAAGTTACCAGGAAAGGCTTAATGATCTTAACATGTACAGCTTGGAAAAAAGACGAGACAGAGGAGATATGATAGAAACATTTAAATACGTAAAGGGAATCCACAAGGTAGAGGAAGGGAGTATATTTAAACGGAAACAAAGTAGCAAAACAAGAGGACATAGTCTTAGATTAGAGGGCAAAGGTTTAAAGTAACATCAGGAAGCATTATTTTTACTGAGAGGGTGGTGGATACATGGAACAGTCTTCAGTAGAAGTGGTAGAGGCCAAAACAGTAATTGAATTTAAGCAGGCATGGGATAGGCATAAAGCTATCCTAAACAAAAGATAAATCCAGGTAAAGTATCCATGTAATTGGGCGACTAGATGGGCCGAAAGGTTCTTATCTGCCGACATTTTTCTATGTTTCTATGTTTCTATAGTGTTAGATTAGAGGACATAGTGTTAGATTAGAGGACATTGTGTTAGATTAGAGGACATAGTGTTAGATTAGAGGACATAGTGTTAGATTAGAGGACATTGTGTTAGATTAGAGGACATAGTGTTAGATTAGAGGACATAGTGTTAGATTAGAGGACATAGTGTTAGATTAGAGGACATAGTATTAGATTAGAGGAGCAAAGGGTTAAAATTAACATCAGTTTGTATCATGTTACTGAGAGGGTGGTGAATACATGGAGCAGCTTCCAGTAGAGGTGGTAGAGGCTAAAGCAGTGACTGAGTTTAAGCCGGCAGCATGGGATAGGCATAAGACTTTCCTAAATAAAAGATAAATCCAGGGAAAGGATCCATAGAATCGGGCCAGAAGGTTCTTATATGCCGTCATATTCTATCTTTCTATGTGGTGCCCGCCTGTGTGTGGCACCGGTGCCAGTATTCTTTTGCCAGCTGATACTGTCGCGACTGACCGATAATTCCTGGTGTCCGCAAAGACATAACAACTCAGGCCGAATGTATCGTGGAGACATCCTAAGACTGACCGGACCAGGGTAAGGGCTTTCGCTCTTCTGTCGCGGTGGCACCTACCGTGACATGCTCGTAGTCTTGGCCAAGCTCAGGGGATCCAGCCACCACCTCCTTCTCCGCGATCCACTGCTCCAGCTCGTCCACCTCCCGGCTTAACTGGAAAAGCCAATACTGCTGCTCCAGACGGACCTTCCGCTCCTCCACCAGGTCCTTCAGAGACACGTAGAGCCGATCAACCTGAGACTGACGCTTACTTATCTGCTCGCTATGCAAGGACAGTAGTCAGTGCGTTAGTGTGGGGCACCGGCCACCAGAGAAAAAACATCGACACATTACACAGCCTGGTGCTAAACCCCCCCTCACCCGCAAGATCTCCTGCTTCCACGCGACACCATTAAAGAGGGACCCCATGCTGCCCCGGGAGACAAGGATCCGCTGACCACGCGTTAATTGCTAAATTTTCCTACAATCACGGCGTAAAGTTATCATTTTAATCGTGACTGGGAGGCGAGTATTTGCTTCTCTTTCTCGCATTTATTATTAAACAGCAGCAAGAAAATACAATGGACAATAGAAAAAAATGTAACAGTCTCCACACATGAAGCCCCTCCCCTAACCCACAATCCCTTGCAGTCAGATCCACAATAAAGAGCAGAGCCCCTCCTCTTTCCTGCTCCTGCAGTATAAAGATCAGTGCTCCGTGCGCTTTATGTTTGGCGATATTGTGTTGTGTTTGGCCGTCCCGGCTTTAACCTAGCCGCGTGTTTTTTGCTGTTACACCCGCTATTTACTGACCCGTCCGCGGCTTGCATGCGCGTTTTCCTTGCCAGCACGTGTCTCCCTCCGCTGGCAGCCGGACCCCGACGCACAGAGTCCCCCCCGATCACTACGAGGGTTATGCACAAAGAACCGCAATCAATCTCTCATTTCGGCGACTCCATATTGACGCATATTTGGTGAATTCGCTATCCCCCGAATAGTCACCATTTTGCACTGAAAATGGAGCGTCCGTAACCGTTACCGGACGTTGGCGAAAAGCGACGAAAAGGCCTCGGCGAATTCCACCGAACGATAAAAAATAATAAACTATGACGTTTCATATTCTTAGGCGTTTAAATCAATTAAAAATGTATTAAAAATGCGTCGAAATAATAAAAAAAAGGTCCTTAAAATTTTTTTATTAAATTAATAAAAATAATTAAAAAATGTAAAAAGGTTTTTGTTAAAAAAAAAATGATCGTTAAAAAAAAAAAATCATCATCTGTTCTTGAGTATTTGGTGATAATGCAGCTCAGTGAAAGACGAATTACCCGGAAATTGCAGATACAGAGAAATTCAGCGACAAAGTCGGAGCTTAGTGAATAACCCCCTATGTATTCTGTGTCAGTTTACAATCTGACGCCGGACTTTGCAGCGCGTTTCGCCCTGTGTCCCACAATAACAGGACTAGATCAGAGTTATTGTAATAAGGATGTGAAACGCGTTGGCTGACACCGAGAAGCTTCGTGATGTGGAGCGTGACCTTCTCACCTGTTTGGATGTCCCAGGTCCAGGAGGCTGCGACACTGCCGGGAGAGCTGGGCGATGGTCTCCTCGTAGTTCTCGATGGTTTGCTCCAGCATGAGGTGCTTCTTCAGGAGCTGCAGCGTGCTCTGCTCATCCTGACCCGCGCGGGCGGAAAGAAAGAAAGGTCAGACTCTCCGTGAAACTGAACCCGCACAGACCTCCACGAGAGACGCCGATTTCCGCTAATGTCGACCATAAATTCAGGGTGTGCGGGTGTGTTTTTAAGGGGTTCCTCCATATATTCAGGGTGTGTTTTTTATAGTCTCCTCCATATATTAAGGGTGTGCGGGTGTCTTTTTAGGGGCTCCTTCATATATTCAGGGTGTGCGGGTGTTTTTTAGGGGTTCCTCCATATATTCAGGGTGTGCGGGTGTCTTTTTAGGGGCTCCTCCATATATTCAGGGTGTGTGGGTGGCTTTTTACGGGGTTCCTCCATATATTCAGGGTGTGTTTTTTATAGTCTCCTCCATATATTCAGGGTGTGCGGGTGTCTTTTAGGGGCTCCTCCATATATTCAGGGTGTGTGGGTGGCTTTTTACGGGGTTCCTCCATATATTCAGGGTGTGTTTTTTATAGTCTCCTCCATATATTCAGGGTGTGTGGGTGGCTTTTTAGGGGCTCCTCCATATATTCAGGGTGTGCGGGTGTCTTTTTAGGGGTTCTTCCATATATTTAGGGTGTGTGGGTGTGTTTTTAGGGGCTCCTCCATATATTCAGGGTGTGTGGGTGTCTTTTTAGGTGCTCCTCCATATATTTAGGGTGTGTGGGTGTCTTTTTAGGGGTTCCTCCATATATTCAGGGTGTGCGGGTGTCTTTTTAGGGGCTCCTCCATATATTCAGGGTGTGCGGGTGTCTTTTTAGGGGGCCCGCCATATATTCAGGGTGTGTGGGTGTGTTTTTAGGGGCTCCTCCATATATTCAAGGTGTGCGGGTGTGTTTTTAGGGGCTCCTCCATATATTCAGGGTGTGTGGGTGTGTTTTTAGGGGCTCCTCCATATATTCAGGGTGTGTGGGTGTGTTTTTAGGGGTTCCTCCATATATTCAAGGTGTGCGGGTGTGTTTTTAGGGGCTCCTCCATATATTCAGGGTGTGTGGGTGTGTTTTTAGGGGCTCCTCCATATATTCAGGGTGTGTGGGTGTGTTTTTAGGGGCTCCTCCATAAATTCAGGGTGTGCGGGTGTCTTTTTAGGGGGCCCTCCATATATTCAGGGTGTGTGGGTGTGTTTTTAGGGGTTCCTCCATATATTCAAGGTGTGCGGGTGTGTTTTTAGGGGCTCCTCCATATATTCAGGGTGTGTGGGTGTGTTTTTAGGGGCTCCTCCATATATTCAGGGTGTGTGGGTGTGTTTTTAGGGGCTCCTCCATATATTCAGGTTGTGCGGGTGTGTTTTTAGGGGCTCCTCCATATATTCAGGGTGTGCGGGTGTGTTTTTAGGGGTTCCTCCATATATTCAGGGTGTGCGGGTGTGTTTTTAGAGGCTCCTCCATATATTCAGGGTGTGTGGGTGTGATTTTAGGGGCAACTCCATATATTCAGGGTGTGCGGGTGTGTTTTTAGGGGTTCCTCCATATATTCAGGGTGTGTGGGTGTGTTTTTAGGGGTTCCTCCATATATTCAGGGTGTGTGGGTGTGTTTTTAGGGGCTCCTCCATATATTCAGGGTGTGTGGGTGTGTTTTTAGGGGTTCCTCCATATATTCAGGGTGTGCGGGTGTGAATCTTGGTGTGGATGTCCACGTCTCACCTTCCCCTTCTCGTCGTTCATCATGAGAAGCTCCTGCTCGCTCAGCCAGGTCTCCACTTCTCCCACGTCAAAGTAATACTGCTGGACCTGGTAACTGATGTCCAGGAGTTGTTGTCGTCGCTCCGCCTCCTCGCGCAGCAGGTCCCACATCTCGCGCAGGTTCTCATAGCCGATGCGCACTCCTTCTGCTTCCGGAGTCCGGATACTTGCGATGGCTCCGGCCCTTTCCAGCAAGTCATCGACTCGTGAGGAATGGACCTGGATTTCTCGACGCAGATTCTGGAGGAACCAAAAACAAAAAAATAAGGAGACGAATGGAACCTTCTAGAATTATATGGAATCTGATTGTACTTCTATAAACTGAATCTGTGATCGTTACACCGCATGATTGTTACATTGTGTTATCGTTACATTGTGTGATCGTTACATAGAAAATGTGGTCAGATAAAAACATTTCGGCCCATCTAGTCGCCCAATTACATGGATACTTTACCTGGATTTATCTTTTGTTTAGGATAGCCTTATGCCTATCCCATGCCTGCTTAAATTCAATTACTGTTTTGTCCTCTACCACTTCTACTGGAAGACTGTTCCATGTATCCACCACCCTCTCAGTAAAATAATGCTTCCTGATGTTACTTTTAAACCTTTGCCCCTCTAATCTAAGACTATGTCCTCTTGTTTTGCTACTTTGTTTCCGTTTAAATATACTCCCTTCCTCTACCTTGTGGATTCCCTTTACGTATTTAAATGTTTCTATCATATCTCCTCTGTCTCGTCTTTTTTCCAAGCTGTACATGTTAAGATCGTTAACCCTTTCCCGGTAACTTTTCTCCTTCAAGCCGTACACCATTTTAGTAGCCCTTCTCTGAACTCTCTCTAAGATGTCTATATCCTTCTGGAGATACGGTCTCCAGTACTGCACACAGTACTCCAAGTGAGGTCTCACCAGTGCTCTGTACAGTGGCATGAGTACTTCCCTTTTCCTACTGCTAATACCTCTCCCTACACAACCAAGCATTCTGCCAGCTTTTCCAAGCATTCTGCCAGCATTTCCAAGCGTTCTGCCAGCATTTCCTGCTGCTCTATTACATTGACTACTTACCCTTAGATCCTCTGCAATAATAACCCCTAAATCCCAACCCTCAGATGTATCAAATATTCTATATTCAGCCCTTGGGTTTTTAGCAAAAAGACATACTTTTCCATTAATACCTTCTGCAATATCACTAATAAAAATATTAAAGAGAATGGGTCCAAGTACTGACCCCTGAGGTACCCCACTGGTAACAAGACCTTGCGCCGAATAAACTCCATTTACCACAACCCTCTGTTGTCTGTCACTCAGCCACTGCCTAATCCATTCAACAATATTGGAATCCAAGCTCAAAGATTGCAATTTATTGATAAGCTTCTATGTGGAACAGTATCAAAAGCCTTACTGAAATCTAAATAAACAATGTCTACTGCACCACCTGTGTCTACTATTTTTGTTACCCAATCAAAAAAATCAATAAGATTAGTTTGGCATGATCTCCCTGAGGTAAACCCATGTTGTTTCTGATCCTGTAATCTATGTGTTTTTAGATGTTCAACAATCCTTTCCTTTAACATGGTTTCCATTAATTTCCCCACTACTGACGTAAAACTAACTGGCCTATAGTTCCCCCGATTCCTCCCTACTACCCTTCTTGTAAATGGGCACAACATTTGCTAATTTCCAGTCTTCTGGGACGACTCCCGTTAACAAGGATTGGTTAAATAAATCTGTTAACGGTTTTGCTATTACATCACTGAGCTCTTTTAATAATTTAGGGTGGATCCCATCAGGCCCCATTGACTTGTCTTTACTTTAGACAGCTGCTGTAGAACCTCCTCCTCTGTAAACTCATATGTAAATGTCTCTTTAGTGTTTCCTCCTAACTGAGGTCCCTTTCCTTCCTTTTCTTCTGCAAAGACTGAACAAAAATATTCATTGAGGCAGTCAACGAGACTTTTATCCTCTTCTACATACCTTCCTTCCTTTGTCCTTACGTCGTGTGATCGTTTACGCCACGTGATCGTTACACTGTGTGATCGTTACATTGTGTGATTGTTACGCCGTGTGATCGTTTACGCCGTGTGATCGTTTACGCCGTGTGATTGTTACATTGTGCGATTGTTACATTGTGTGATCGTTACATTATGTGATTGTTATGCCATGTGATTGTTACATTGTGTGATCGTTACGCTGTGTGATCGTTACGCCGTGGGATTGTTACGCCGTGTGATTGTTACATTGTGTGATCGTTACGCTGTGGGATTGTTACGCCGTGTGATTGTTACATTGTGTGATTGTTACGCCGTGTGATCGTTACGCCGTGTGATTGTTACGCCGTGTGATTGTTACATTGTGTGATCGTTTACGCCATGTGATCGTTACGCTGTGTGATCGTTACATTGTGTGATCGTTACGCCGTGTGATAGTTACATTGTGTGATTGTTACATTGTGTGATCGTTATGCCGTGTGATCGTTACATTGTGTGATCGTTTACGCCATGTGATCGTTACGCTGTGTGATCGTTACATTGTGTGATCGTTACATTGTGTGATCGTTACGCCGTGTGATAGTTACATTGTGTGATTGTTACATTGTGTGATCGTTACGCCGTGTGATCGTTACATTGTGCGATCGTTACGCCGTGTGATAGTTACATTGTGTGATTGTTACGCCGTGTGATCATTACGCTGTGTGATTGTTACATTGTGTGATCGTTGTGCCGTGTGATCGGCCTCTGGCTGGACCTTCACCTGGTTCTTCTTGGTGAGCTGCTGCACGGTTTGCAGGTTACTCCCGTGTTCCTTGGAGGTGGCGAGAGGAAGTCTCTCCTGGACCCAGGTCTGTTGCAAAATATAGCAGAAACAAGATAGTGGCAGCGATGAGACGCGGCACTGACAGACACAACCTCTCACTATATCTCCTCACCCTCCATATAAAGCCGCCGTGTCATCTCCACCGCAGCCAGAAATCATTCGGCTTCTCAATCCATTCGCCGGCGTCTTCTCTGTCAGGATTGGTTGTTCTGTCGGGCGTTTCGTGACCCTCTCTAAATGTTTGTCCCCCCAGGAAGTTGTCTGATATCCCCACATACTCACGATTTCATCCTCCAGGTCTCGCGTCACCTGGTGCACCTCCTTAGAAGCCAACAGGATCCTCCTCCTCTCCTTCAGAGGCTCGATCAGGCGAACAATCCGGGTTCCCACCTCATTCTGCTTCTCCTCCACGGCCTCCTGACTCGACACATCCAGGGGGAGGGAGGCAATCTGTGCCTGGAGCACCCCCATCTCTTTGTACCACTCCTCCATCTGGGACTCCATGCTCTGCGTCGAAGCAAAACCGAGAGCAAGGAACCATGAGGCTTCCACCACTCAACCACCTTCTGGGCTATGAGACCAATGCCTAACCACGCATTACTCCATCCTGACCCTAGAGCCTAGGGCCCATAACTAGTCACACGTTACCCACCCAGAGCCTAACATAACCCATAACTAGTCACACGTTACCCACCCAGAGCCTAACTTAACCCATAACTAGTCACACGTTACCCACCCAGAGCCTAACATAACCCATAACTAGTCACACATTACCCACCCAGAGCCTAACATAACCCATAACTAGTCACACGTTACCCACCCAGAGCCTAACATAACCCATAACTAGTCACACATTACCCACCCAGAGCCTAACATAACCCATTACTAGTCACACGTTACCCACCCAGAGCCTAACATAAGCCATAACTAGTCACACGTTACCCACCCAGAGCCTAACATAACCCATAACTAGTCACACATTACTCACCCAGAGCCTAACATAACCCATAACTAGTCACACGTTACCCACCCAGAGCCTAACTTAACCCATAACTAGTCAAACGTTACCCACCCAGAGCCTAACATAACCCATAACTAGTCACACGTTACCTATCCTGGACTCCGGGGTGACTTGGAACGGACTCACGTGTTACGGAGCCAGAGGAAAGCCTCTGTATGGGAAGCAGAGAGCAGCTGCTCTCCGGCTCAGAAACACGTGAGTGCTGATTCCTCAGATTCCCTGTGCGTTTTATTCGCTCCTCTATATTCTGCTGTTTCTTGTGTTTTTATCCGAGATCTTTCTGCACGGATCACCTGGAGCCCTGGATCCTGTATCACAGATCACATGCTCGGAATCTCAGCCGTAATCGGGCACATACTCACTGTGACAGATCTCTGCACCCCCTAGTGCAGGGGTGGGCATTTGTTTTGGCTCGGGGGCCACTTTGTGGGAGCGGAGGTTATATATATATTGCCCCCAGCTCATATGGGTATATATTGCCCACGGCCCCAGCTCACATGGATATATTTGCCCCCAGCTCATATGGGTATATATCGCCCCCAGCTCATATGGGTATATATTGCCCTCAGCTCACATGGATATATATTGCCCCCAGCTCACATGGGTATATCTTGTCCCCAGCTCATATGGGTATATATTGCCCCCAGCTCATATGGGTATATATTGCCCTCAGCTCACATGGGTATATATTGCCCCCAGCTCACATGGATATATATTGCCCCAGCTCATATGGGTATATATTATCCCCAGCTCATATGGGTATATATTGCCCCAGCTCACATGAATATATATTGCCCCCAGCTCATATGGGTATATATTGCCCAGGTCACATGGATATATTTGCCCCCAGCTCTCACCTCCTCTGCTGTGGCCCCAGGCTCCGCGTCCACCGGCGTTCTTCTACTCCCGAGACGAGCGGCCGCTGGCATGCAGCTTTGCCCCTCGCCGGCGATGGGAACCACATGACCTGCCGCGTTCTCGGGAGATTGCGCGCTGGTCAGGTGGTTCCCATCCCAGGCGAACGGCCAAGCTGCATGCCAGCAGCCGCTCGAATCGGGAGTAGAAGAACGCCGCTATCTTGGCGGGCCAGAAAAAACTCTGTGGTGGGCCGCATATGGCCCGCGGTCCGCAGTTTGCCCACCCGTGCCCTAGTGGGACCTAATAATACGGACACATACAGGGTTATTCCAAGAGAATCGAAAAGTCACCGTACGTTCGGTGACTTTTCGTTCTCTTCAATTCGGTGCGATTTGGCGATTCCATTTCAGCGACCCTGCGGTGTATTCAGCAAGCACCACAGGGCCGTCGTAATGCAGGGAAAGGTCGCTGCAAACCCGCCGAACACTCACCGCAAAACCCTGCGAACGCACACGAAACCCACAAAAACATCTGGATTAACCCCGCCTAACACGCCGGAGAAACCCGAGCAGGAGCCGATCACAGCGCAGAGCAGCCGCCGGAAAAAGCCGACACCGCAGACGAATGGAGTGAAAAAAAAAACAAAAACAGTTTGCTTGAATGTTTGAAAAGTAAAACGCTGTTTGCAAAGAAACTACTGGGCGAAAATGTCTGAAATTTACACATAAAATACAATGAATGATAATAAAAAGAGCTCTTACAGAAAAATGAAAAAAACAATTTAAAAAAAAAAATGGAAAAAAATGTTTTCGCCGAAAAATGCCTAAAAGATCCTAAAAAATCTATAAATAAAGAGACTCTTTACTGCAGAATATTAAAAAATCACAGATACCGGCATAAATATATACAGAATGCCCCCAGCTCTCATGGATATGCCCCCCAACTTTCATGGATTATGCCCCAGCTCTCATGGATATGCCCCCAGCTCTCATGGATATTGCCCCCAGCTCATGGATATGCCCCCCAGCTGATGGATTTGCCCCCCAGCTCATGGATACTGCCCCCCAGCTCATGGATACTGCCCCAGCTCATGGATATGCCCCCCAGCTCATGGATATGCCCCCAGCTCATGGATATGCCCCCAGCTCATGGATATTGTCCCAGCTCATGGATATTGCCCCAGCTCACGGATTTGCCCCAGCTCATGGATACTGCCCCAGGTCATGGATACTGCCCCAGCTCATGGATTTGCCCCAGCTCATGGATATTGTCCCAGCTCATGGATATTGTCCCAGCTCATGGATATTGCCCTAGCTCACGGATTTGCCCCAGCTCACGGATTTGCCCCAGCTCATGGATACTGCCCCAGCTCATGGATATTGCCCCAGCTCATGGATTTGCCCCAGCTCATGAATTTGCCCCAGCTCATGGGATATGCTCCAGCTCATGGATATGCTCCAGCTCATAGATATGTCCCCCCAGCTCATGGATTTGCCCCCCCCCCAGCTCCCCTGGCACTCTCCGCGATGATACTTACCTTCCTGGGCGACGCCAGGAAAGTCTTCGCGCGTGCGCTCGTTGGAAGGCCCCCAGCCGCGATCACATGGTCCCACGTGATCGCGGCTGAGGGCCTTCCAACGAGCGCACGCGCGAAGACTTTCCCAGCGTCGCCCAGGAAGGTAAGTATGAACGCGGTGAGCAGCTGCAGGGCCAGTCCAAATGCCGATAGAGCATTCGGACAGCCGCCCCAGCCCCTCAGATGCCAGCAAGCCGGCTCAATGACGGTTTCCGGTATCGGAGAAAATATCGGGGGTACTGCACGAGTACCAAGTACTCCTGCAGTACCCGGTATCGGCACCGATACTAGTATCGGTGCAACCCTAATTAAAACGGGAATATTTTTAACATTGAAGCCTATGGGATTCGCCTGAATAAACCTGCCGAATGAAACCACCGAACAGCAGGGCATTTCGGGAACCTTTCACTGCTGGTTTGTGTTCTCTGAATAGACAAAGCATTGCTTCTCTATGGGGATTTCACTGCCCTCGAACAGGCACTGAATATGCACCGTATGTGCAGGCAATTCGCCAACATTTGGCGAATTGCCTGCTCTCTCAATAGCCAAATGGCCAGGAAAGGTAACCGAACGCTGAATTTCACTGTTCGGTTACCTTTCGGACACTATTCGGATCTCTTTGAATAACCCTGATAATTGCACAAACATTGACTTCTTGGAATGATAAATCTAATTCCATTAGGTCAGTTACAGTAAACATTACTTATCATTTCTAACAAGGTTGGACAAACAGAAAACTAATTACATTACCTACAGACAGCAGATTACAAACTATTCAGACAGAAGCAGATAGCAGGTAAACAAAGACTTGACAATGCATTCTTACATAATCACAGATCACACATTCTGCACAAGAGGGCAATGAAAATAATAACGAAAGTCAGGCCTGCACCCTAAACCCATCTCCATGCCCACACACCCCAAGTCTAAGTGACGCACGTCACAGTCACTATGATAAGGCACATACTCACTGTGATTGGGCACATAGTCATTATGATCGGGCACATACTCAGGGTTACCTGACATAAACTCACTATGATCTGGCACATACTCATTATAATCGGGCACGTACTCCTGCACATAGACTGACCTGGCACATACTCCGGATGATCTGGCATATATAAAGCAAAATCTGGCACATATTCAGAATGACCTGGCACATACTCTAGAGTGGCCTGGCACATTCTTGAACTGACTTGGCACATACCTAGCCTGGTCTGGTACCTCTCAGAGTGACTTGCCACATACCCAGCATGATCTGGCAGATACCCGGGTGTTCTAGCTTATACTTGGGGTGATCCGGCACATAACCAGCGTGATTGGGCACATACCTGGGGTGATGTGGCACATGTTTGGGGTGATGTGGCACATGTTTGAGGTGATGTGGCAGATAGTTGGGGTGATGTGGCACATGTTTGGGGTGATATGGCACATATTTGGGGTGATGTGGCACATGTTTGGGGTGATGTGGCACATATTTGGGGTGATGTGGCACATGTTTGGGGTGATGTCGCGTTCCTTTATATAAAGCATTGACATGGATTCATTGTGTTGTCGGAGAATCACAGGACGGACAGAGACGGACAGAGACGGACAGACAGAAGCGGAGAATTCATTGAAACCTGTTTACGTCTAGATGAGGCTGATCATCGGGCACCCTGCGATAGAGGGCAGCAGGGGGCGCCACTGGGAGCTTATTGCTCTTCACGTCTCCCTCAGTATCAATCAGACAAGAAATGCCCAAAATGCAGCCCACAGGTTCTAAAGAACTACAATTCCCATGATGCCTTTGCAGTCTTGAGATGGGGGGGGGGGCTGCTGTACACACGGAGCTGGACGCAGAGACAATGTATCTAATCAACTGCCACAAAGAAAGAGATGCAGGAAAACGATCCTTAACGATAAACGTGTTTATGCTTTAATTTTATTTCACGTAAAGCGTGTTTGAATGAATTCCCCGCTGAGAGGCCACATACAACGTGTGCCGGCACACCGTGCGGGAGTGAGGACCAGCGTGGAGGCGGAAAGTGACAGTTTAACCGGAGGAAACACACAACAAGACGTGATGTACTGTACCCGGGTGCAGGCAAGCAGTTTGCGCGGACAGACAAACTGCTTAGTGATGCTGGGATGGACGCGCTCTGCCACAACATGCCGTTAATAGGGGACAATGGCTCGCTGTTGGATGGAAAAGCACATTGGATGTAAAGACCAGCAGCATGTACCCCTCTGCATGCCGCCCCCCACACCCCCCCCCAATGTGTATGAGATGAACACGGCACAGAACGCGGACACACGGACACCCGTCCCCCCTCCAGCATCACAAACTCTCGGCAAATCTAATGTCCTCTCCATTTATCACCAGAAACAAAATCCCCCGGGCCGGGCTGCCTGGACATCATGGGAGTCACAGTCTGACCGTGACCGGAGACCTACAGACGGGGTATATGGAACTGGATCTTACATTTCCCTGAGCCCCCCCCCCTCCCCGTGCGCTGAAAACACATGTTCCTGCTGCTCTCGTTTCATGCTTGTATGATTGTGCGGGCTCGTCTGTTAATAGAGAGACAGAGCATAGAAACGCTCAGACTGGACGAGCCAACACGAGCCTCATGTCACAGGGAGGAAAAACATTTTATTGTATTGACGGGCAGGATTAGAGGGCTGTTTCAGAGACGGGACTAGGAGCAACGACGAGAACAGGGCAAGGGGCAGAGACAGAGACGGGACTAGGAGCAACGACGAGAACAGGGCAAGGGGCAGAGACAGAGACGGGACTAGGAGCAGCGACGAGAACAGGACAAGGGGCAGAGACAGGTAAAGAATAGGACATCAACAGGAGAGGACTAGTGGCACTGACAGGTCTAGGGGCAGCGACAAGTGACATCCTGAGTTGATCATGCTGTGACTGTGCTGTGATCATGCTGTGACCGCGCTGTGATCATGCTGTGACCGCGCTGTGACCGCGCTGTGACCGTGCTGTGATCATGCTGTGACCGCGCTGTGATCATGCTGTGACCGCGCTGTGACTGTGCTGTGATCATGCTGTGACCGCGCTGTGATCATGCTGTGACCGTGCTGTGATCATGCTGTGACCGTGCTGTGACCGTGCTGTGACCGTGCTGTGACCGCGCTGTGACTGTGCTGTGATCATGCTGTGACCGCGCTGTGATCATGCGGTGACCGCGCTGTGATCATGCTGTGACCGTGCTGTGATCATGCTGTGACCGTGCTGTGATCATGCTGTGACCGTGCTGTGATCATGCTGTGACCGTGCTGTGACCGTGCTGTGATCATGCTGTGACTGTGATCATGCTGTGACCGCGCTGTGATCATGCTGTGACTGTGATCGTGCTGTGACCGCGCTGTGACTGTGCTGTGATCATGCTGTGACCGCGCTGTGACTGTGCTGTGATCATGCTGTGACCGCTCTGTGATCATGCTGTGACCGTGCTGTGACCGTGCTGTGATCATGCTGTGACTGTGATCATGCTGTGACCGCGCTGTGACTGTGCTGTGATCATGCTGTGACCGCGCTGTGACCATGCTGTGACCGCGCTGTGACCGCGCTATGATCATGCTGTGACCGCACTGTGACCGCGCTGTGACCGCTTTGTGATCATGCTGTGACCGCGCTGTGACTATGCTGTGATCATGCTGTGACCGCGCTGTGACCGCACTGTGACAGCTTTGTGACCGCGCTGTGATCATGCTGTGACCACGCTGTGACCGCGCTGTGATCATGCTGTGACCACGCTGTGACCGCGCTGTGATCATGCTGTGACCACGCTGTGACTAGGCTGTGATCATGCTGTGACCGCGCTGTGATCATGCTGTGACCGCGCTGTGACCGCACTGTGACTGCGCTTTGACTGCGCTATGATCATGCTGTGACCGCGCTATGATCATGCTGTGACCGCGCTATGACCGCGCTATGATCATGCTGTGACCGCACTGTGACCGCGCTGTGATCATGCTGTGACCGCGCTGTGACCACACTGTGACCATGCTGTGACCGCGCTGTGACTGCGCTTTGACTGCGCTATGATCATGCTGTGACCGCGCTGTGACCGCGCTATGATCATGCTGTGACCGCGCTGTGACCGCGCTATGATCATGCTGTGACCGCACTGTGACCGCGCTGTGACCGCGCTGTGATCATGCTGTGACCGCGCTGTGACCACACTGTGACCATGCTGTGACCGCGCTGTGACCACACTGTGACTATGCTGTGACCGCACTGTGACCATGATGTGACCTCGCGTGGGATCAGGTATTGATACCGGTAGATGTTTTCAAAGCAGGGTTTCTAAGATCGACCCTGAAGATCCCAGAAACCCAGTGAAGACCTTGACAGTTGCCGAACCCTGAGCCGCTGTAGCTCCATAAAGACGGACATTTTCGTCAAAACGTAACAATCGTACAGCTGGACCTACCTCCAGCTTCTTCAGTTGGGTGTTGACGCTGGAGACATCTTGGACATGCTCTGCCGGCTGAAGCTGCTCCTGCAGCCGGTGAAGCCTCTTGCCCAGGTCGGAGTAGTTCTGCACCACCAGGTCGGCCTTGTTACAGTGAAAGAGCTGCTGGGCTTTGGCCTGGGTGCTGGACTCCAGTTCCACCCAGCACTGCCGGATCTCCTCGATCTTCTTCTTCACCACGCCGGCCAGCTCGGGCTTCTCCTGGATGAGCTGGTTGCCCTCCTGTACCGGGTAAAGCCAGGAGAAAACATTGAAGGAACCTAAGCAACATCTGAATAACCACCGAACACAAGAGGACCCTGGACCGATCGTCACCGGAGACAAATTCAACCGACCCAGAAAAAACAGAGATTAAGGTGGTTTTTGGCTCCCTGCGGCGCTGATCGCTCACCTCGGCACAGGTGGGTTAGACCTACCTGTCCCATGACGGTCACCGGGACTACCTGTGGCTGTGCACCATGGGAGATGTAGTTCAAAAAGTACTGGTTCACCAAATTCAGATATTGGGCGCAGGGCAGGGCTGTCAAACTCACCCCCCCCTCAGAATTTAAAGGCCTACAATTCCCAAAACTCCTACAATTCAACAGATGTCCAGGGAATCATGGGAGTTGTAGTTCAGAAACATCTGGAGGGTCGGAGTCTGACAGCGCTGGATATATTTTATATGAGTTTATTAGGGAGCTGCACGTCTGGGGATCTCGCACTCCGTCACTGCCAGCTGCCCTCTCCATCCGCAGGACGCGGAGCCTCTGAAAGCAGAGGATGCTGAGCATTTTATAAGCCCACTCCATCCCTAGGACGCTGAGCATCTGAAAGCAGAGGATGCAGAGCATTTTATAAGCCCGATCCATCCGCAGGATGCTGAGCATTTTATAAACCCACTCCATCCCTAGGATGCTGAGCATCTGAAAGCAGAGGATGCAGAGCATTTTATAAGCCCACTCCATCCGCAGGACGCTGAGCATCTGAAAGCAGAGGATGCAGAGCATTTTATAAGCCCGATCCATCCGCAGGATGCTGAGCATCTGAAAGCCGAGGTTGCAGAGCATTTTATAAGCCCACTCCATCCGCAGGACGCTGAGCATCTGAAAGCAGAGGATGCAGAGCATTTTATAAGCCCGCTCCATCCGCAGGATGCTGAGCATTTTATAAACCCACTCCATCCCTAGGATGCTGAGCATCTGAAAGCAGAGGATGCAGAGCATTTTATAAGCCCACTCCATCCGCAGGACGCTGAGCATCTGAAAGCAGAGGATGCAGAGCATTTTATAAGCCCGCTCCATCCGCAGGATGCTGAGCATTTTATAAACCCACTCCATCCCTAGGACGCTGAGCATCTGAAAGCAGAGGATGCAGAGCATTTTATAAGCCCGATCCATCCGCAGGACGCTGAGCATCTGAAAGCAGAGGATGCAGAGCATTTTATAAGCCCGATCCATCCGCAGGACGCTGAGCATCTGAAAGCAGAGGATGCAGAGCATTTTATAAGCCCGATCCATCCGCAGGACGCTGAGCATCTGAAAGCAGAGGATGCAGAGCATTTTATAAGCCCGATCCATCCGCAGGACGCTGAGCATCTGAAAGCCGAGGTTGCAGAGCATTTTATAAGCCCACTCCATCCGCAGGACGATGAGCATCTGAAAGCAGAGGATGCAGAGCATTTTATAAGCCCGATCCATCCGCAGGACGCTGAGCATCTGAAAGCCAAAGTTGCAGAGCATTTTATAAGCCCACTCCATCCCCAGGACGCTGAGCATCTGAAAGCCGAGGATGCAGAGCATTTTATAAGCCCGATCCATCCGCAGGACGCTGAGCATCTGAAAGCAGAGGATGCAGAGCATTTTATAAGCCCGATCCATCCGCAGGACACTGAGCATCTGAAAGCTGAGGATGCAGAGCATTTTATAACCCCACTCCATCCCCAGGACGCTGAGCATCTGAAAGCAGAGGATGCAGAGCATTTTATAAGCCCACTCCATCCCCAGGACGCTGAGCATCTGAAAGCAGAGGATGCAGAGCATTTTATAAGCCCGCTCCATCCGCAGGACGCTGAGCATCTGAAAGCCGAGGTTGCAGAGCATTTTATAAGCCCACTCCATCCCCAGGACGCTGAGCATCTGAAAGCCGAGGATGCAGAGCATTTTATAAGCCCGATCCATCCGCAGGACGCTGAGCATCTGAAAGCAGAGGATGCAGAGCATTTTATAAGCCCGATCCATCCGCAGGACACTGAGCATCTGAAAGCTGAGGATGCAGAGCATTTTATAACCCCACTCCATCCCCAGGACGCTGAGCATCTGAAAGCAGAGGATGCAGAGCATTTTATAAGCCCACTCCATCCCCAGGACGCTGAGCATCTGAAAGCAGAGGATGCAGAGCATTTTATAAGCCCACTCCATCCGCAGGACGCTGAGCATCTGAAAGCCGAGGTTGCAGAGCATTTTAGCCCACTCCATCCCCAGGACGCTGAGCATCTGAAAGCCGAGGATGCAGAGCATTTTATAAGCCCGCTCCATCCGCAGGACGCTGAGCATCTGAAAGCCGAGGATGCAGAGCATTTTATAAGCCCACTCCATCCCTAGGATGCTGAGCATCTGAAAGCAGAGGATGCAGAGCATTTTATAAGCCCACTCCATCCCCAGGACGCTGAGCATCTGAAAGCCGAGGATGCAGAGCATTTTATAAGCCCACTCCATCCCTAGGACGCTGAGCATCTGAAAGCAGAGGATGCAGAGCATTTTATAAGCCCGATCCATCCGCAGGACGCTGAGCATCTGAAAGCCGAGGTTGCAGAGCATTTTATAAGCCCACTCCATCCCCAGGACGCTGAGCATCTGAAAGCAGAGGATGCAGAGCATTTTATAAGCCCACTCCATCCCTAGGACGCTGAGCATCTGTAAGCAGAGGATGCAGAGCATTTTATAAGCCCACTCCATCCCTAGGATGCTGAGCATCTGAAAGCAGAGGATGCAGAGCATTTTATAAGCCCGATCCATCCGCAGGACGCTGAGCATCTGAAAGCCAAGGTTGCAGAGCATTTTATAAGCCCACTCCATCCGCAGGACGCTGAGCATCTGAAAGCAGAGGATGCAGAGCATTTTATAAGCCCGATCCATCCGCAGGACGCTGAGCATCTGAAAGCAGAGGATGCAGAGCATTTTATAAGCCCGATCCATCCGCAGGACGCTGAGCATCTGAAAGCCGAGGTTGCAGAGCATTTTATAAGCCCACTCCATCCGCAGGACGCTGAGCATCTGAAAGCAGAGGATGCAGAGCATTTTATAAGCCCGATCCATCCGCAGGATGCTGAGCATCTGAAAGCCGAGGTTGCAGAGCATTTTATAAGCCCGATCCATCCGCAGGATGCTGAGCATCTGAAAGCAGAGGATGCAGAGCATTTTATAAGCCCGATCCATCCGCAGGACACTGAGCATCTGAAAGCCGAGGATGCAGAGCATTTTATAACCCCACTCCATCCCCAGGACGCTGAGCATCTGAAAGCAGAGGATGCAGAGCATTTTATAAGCCCACTCCATCCCCAGGACGCTGAGCATCTGAAAGCAGAGGATGCAGAGCATTTTATAAGCCCGCTCCATCCGCAGGACGCTGAGCATCTGAAAGCCGAGGTTGCAGAGCATTTTATAAGCCCACTCCATCCCCAGGACGCTGAGCATCTGAAAGCCGAGGATGCAGAGCATTTTATAAGCCGCTCCATCCGCAGGACGCTGAGCATCTGAAAGCCGAGGATGCAGAGCATTTTATAAGCCCACTCCATCCCTAGGATGCTGAGCATCTGAAAGCAGAGGATGCAGAGCATTTTATAAGCCCACTCCATCCCTAGGACGCTGAGCATCTGAAAGCCGAGGATGCAGAGCATTTTATAAGCCCGCTCCATCCGCAGGACGCTGAGCATCTGAAAGCCGAGGATGCAGAGCATTTTATAAGCCCGCTCCATCCCTAGGACGCTGAGCATCTGAAAGCAGAGGATGCAGAGCATTTTATAAGCCCGATCCATCCGCAGGACGCTGAGCATCTGAAAGCCGAGGTTGCAGAGCATTTTATAAGCCCACTCCATCCCCAGGACGCTGAGCATCTGAAAGCAGAGGATGCAGAGCATTTTATAAGCCCACTCCATCCCTAGGATGCTGAGCATCTGAAAGCAGAGGATGCAGAGCATTTTATAAGCCCACTCCATCCCTAGGATGCTGAGCATCTGAAAGCAGAGGATGCAGAGCATTTTATAAGCCCGATCCATCCGCAGGACGCTGAGCATCTGAAAGCCGAGGTTGCAGAGCATTTTATAAGCCCACTCCATCCCTAGGACGCTGAGCATCTGAAAGCAGAGGATGCAGAGCATTTTATAAGCCCACTCCATCCGCAGGACGCTGAGCATCTGAAAGCAGAGGATGCAGAGCATTTTATAAGCCCGATCCATCCGCAGGATGCTGAGCATCTGAAAGCCGAGGTTGCAGAGCATTTTATAAGCCCACTCCATCCGCAGGACGCTGAGCATCTGAAAGCAGAGGATGCAGAGCATTTTATAAGCCCGCTCCATCCGCAGGATGCTGAGCATTTTATAAACCCACTCCATCCCTAGGATGCTGAGCATCTGAAAGCAGAGGATGCAGAGCATTTTATAAGCCCACTCCATCCGCAGGACGCTGAGCATCTGAAAGCAGAGGATGCAGAGCATTTTATAAGCCCGCTCCATCCGCAGGATGCTGAGCATTTTATAACCCCACTCCATCCCTAGGATGCTGAGCATCTGAAAGCAGAGGATGCAGAGCATTTTATAAGCCCGATCCATCCGCAGGACGCTGAGCATCTGAAAGCAGAGGATGCAGAGCATTTTATAAGCCCGATCCATCCGCAGGACGCTGAGCATCTGAAAGCAGAGGATGCAGAGCATTTTATAAGCCCGATCCATCCGCAGGACGCTGAGCATCTGAAAGCAGAGGATGCAGAGCATTTTATAAGCCCGATCCATCCGCAGGACGCTGAGCATCTGAAAGCCGAGGTTGCAGAGCATTTTATAAGCCCACTCCATCCGCAGGACGATGAGCATCTGAAAGCAGAGGATGCAGAGCATTTTATAAGCCCGATCCATCCGCAGGACGCTGAGCATCTGAAAGCCAAAGTTGCAGAGCATTTTATAAGCCCACTCCATCCCCAGGACGCTGAGCATCTGAAAGCCGAGGATGCAGAGCATTTTATAAGCCCGATCCATCCGCAGGACGCTGAGCATCTGAAAGCAGAGGATGCAGAGCATTTTATAAGCCCGATCCATCCGCAGGACACTGAGCATCTGAAAGCTGAGGATGCAGAGCATTTTATAACCCCACTCCATCCCCAGGACGCTGAGCATCTGAAAGCAGAGGATGCAGAGCATTTTATAAGCCCACTCCATCCCCAGGACGCTGAGCATCTGAAAGCAGAGGATGCAGAGCATTTTATAAGCCCGCTCCATCCGCAGGACGCTGAGCATCTGAAAGCCGAGGTTGCAGAGCATTTTATAAGCCCACTCCATCCCCAGGACGCTGAGCATCTGAAAGCCGAGGATGCAGAGCATTTTATAAGCCCGCTCCATCCGCAGGACGCTGAGCATCTGAAAGCCGAGGATGCAGAGCATTTTATAAGCCCACTCCATCCCTAGGATGCTGAGCATCTGAAAGCAGAGGATGCAGAGCATTTTATAAGCCCACTCCATCCCCAGGACGCTGAGCATCTGAAAGCCGAGGATGCAGAGCATTTTATAAGCCCACTCCATCCCTAGGACGCTGAGCATCTGAAAGCAGAGGATGCAGAGCATTTTATAAGCCTGATCCATCCGCAGGACGCTGAGCATCTGAAAGCCGAGGTTGCAGAGCATTTTATAAGCCCACTCCATCCCCAGGACGCTGAGCATCTGAAAGCAGAGGATGCAGAGCATTTTATAAGCCCACTCCATCCCTAGGACGCTGAGCATCTGTAAGCAGAGGATGCAGAGCATTTTATAAGCCCACTCCATCCCTAGGATGCTGAGCATCTGAAAGCAGAGGATGCAGAGCATTTTATAAGCCCGATCCATCCGCAGGACGCTGAGCATCTGAAAGCCAAGGTTGCAGAGCATTTTATAAGCCCACTCCATCCGCAGGACGCTGAGCATCTGAAAGCAGAGGATGCAGAGCATTTTATAGCCCGATCCATCCGCAGGACGCTGAGCATCTGAAAGCAGAGGATGCAGAGCATTTTTTAAAGCCCGATCCATCCGCAGGACGCTGAGCATCTGAAAGCCGAGGTTGCAGAGCATTTTATAAGCCACTCCATCCGCAGGACGCTGAGCATCTGAAAGCAGAGGATGCAGAGCATTTTATAAGCCCGATCCATCCGCAGGATGCTGAGCATCTGAAAGCCGAGGTTGCAGAGCATTTTATAAGCCCGATCCATCCGCAGGATGCTGAGCATCTGAAAGCAGAGGATGCAGAGCATTTTATAAGCCCGATCCATCCGCAGGACACTGAGCATCTGAAAGCCGAGGATGCAGAGCATTTTATAACCCCACTCCATCCCCAGGTCGCTGAGCATCTGAAAGCAGAGGATGCAGAGCATTTTATAAGCCCACTCCATCCCCAGGACGCTGAGCATCTGAAAGCAGAGGATGCAGAGCATTTTATAAGCCCGCTCCATCCGCAGGACGCTGAGCATCTGAAAGCCGAGGTTGCAGAGCATTTTATAAGCCCACTCCATCCCCAGGACGCTGAGCATCTGAAAGCCGAGGATGCAGAGCATTTTATAAGCCCGCTCCATCCGCAGGACGCTGAGCATCTGAAAGCCGAGGATGCAGAGCATTTTATAAGCCCACTCCATCCCTAGGATGCTGAGCATCTGAAAGCAGAGGATGCAGAGCATTTTATAAGCCCACTCCATCCTAGGACGCTGAGCATCTGAAAGCCGAGGATGCAGAGCATTTTATAGCCCGCTCCATCCGCAGGACGCTGAGCATCTGAAAGCCGAGGATGCAGAGCATTTTATAAGCCCGCTCCATCCTAGGACGCTGAGCATCTGAAAGCAGAGGATGCAGAGCATTTTATAAGCCCGATCCATCCGCAGGACGCTGAGCATCTGAAAGCCGAGGTTGCAGAGCATTTTATAAGCCCACTCCATCCCCAGGACGCTGAGCATCTGAAAGCAGAGGATGCAGAGCATTTTATAAGCCCACTCCATCCCTAGGATGCTGAGCATCTGAAAGCAGAGGATGCAGAGCATTTTATAAGCCCGATCCATCCGCAGGACGCTGAGCATCTGAAAGCCAAGGTTGCAGAGCATTTTATAAGCCCACTCCATCCGCAGGACGCTGAGCATCTGAAAGCAGAGGATGCAGAGCATTTTATAAGCCCGCTCCATCCGCAGGACGCTGAGCATCTGAAAGCAGAGGATGCAGAGCATTTTATAAGCCCGATCCATCCGCAGGACGCTGAGCATCTGAAAGCCAAGGTTGCAGAGCATTTTATAACCCCACTCCATCCGCAGGACGCTGAGCATCTGAAAGCAGAGGATGCAGAGCATTTTATAAGCCCGCTCCATCCGCAGGACGCTGAGCATCTGAAAGCAGAGGATGCAGAGCATTTTAAAAGAACGATCCATCCGCAGGACGCTGAGCATCTGAAAGCCAAGGTTGCAGAGCATTTTATAAGCCCACTCCATCCCCAGGACGCTGAGCATCTGAAAGCCGAGGATGCAGAGCATTTGATAAGCCCGCTCCGATCCAGCCATATCTGATCCGGTTATAATTTCATGAAAAAGGAGCCGCGTTAACGGGATTTAATGCAAATGACAGCGTGTCCGGCCCTGGACGAGATAAGCAGGTCCCAGCTAAAGCCAAGATAATCTCACCACTAGCGTGCGCATCCCAGTGTATCCCACTAGTGTGCGCATCCCAGTGTATCCCACTAGTGTGCGCATCCCAGTGTATCCCACTAGCGTGCGCATTCCCAGTGTATCCCACTACGTGCGCATCCCAGTGTATCCCACTACCGTGCGCATCCCAGTGTATCCCACTACCGTGCGCATCCCAGTGTATCCCACTACCGTGCGCATCCCAGTGTATCCCACTAGCGTGCGCATCCCGGTGTATCCCACTACCGTGCGCATCCCAGTGTATCCCACTAGAGTGCGCATCCCGGTGTATCCCACTAGCGTGCGCATAACAGTGTATCTCACTAGCGTGCGCATCCCAGTGTATCCCACTAGCGTGCGCATCCCAGTGTATCCCACTAGCGTGCGCATCCCAGTGTATCTCACTAGCGTGCGCATCCCGGTGTATCCCACTAGCGTGCGCATCCCAGTGTATCTCACTAGCGTGCGCATCCCGGTGTATCCCACTAGTGTGCGCATCCCAGTGTATCTCACTAGCGTGCGCATCCCGGTGTATCCCACTAGTGTGCGCATCCCAGTGTATCTCACTAGCGTGCGCATCCCGGTGTATCCCACTAGTGTGCGCATCCCAGTGTATCTCACTAGCGTGCGCATCCCAGTGTATCTCACTAGCGTGCGCATCCCGGTGTATCCCACTACCGTGCGCATCCCGGTGTATCTCACTAGCGTGCGCATCCCAGTGTATCCCACTAGCGTGCGCATAACAGTGTATCTCACTAGCGTGCGCATCCCAGTGTATCCCACTAGCGTGCGCATCCCAGTGTATCTCACTAGCGTGCGCATCCCGGTGTATCCCACTAGCGTGCGCATCCCAGTGTATCTCACTAGCGTGCGCATCCCGGTGTATCCCACTAGTGTGCGCATCCCAGTGTATCTCACTAGCGTGCGCATCCCGGTGTATCCCACTAGTGTGCGCATCCCAGTGTATCTCACTAGCGTGCGCATCCCGGTGTATCCCACTAGTGTGCGCATCCCAGTGTATCTCACTAGCGTGCGCATCCCAGTGTATCTCACTAGCGTGCGCATCCCGGTGTATCCCACTACCGTGCGCATCCCGGTGTATCCCACTAGCGTGCGCATCCCAGTGTATCTCACTAGCGTGCGCATCCCGGTGTATCCCACTAGCGTGCGCATCCCAGTGTATCTCACTAGCGTGCGCATCCCGGTGTATCCCACCAGCGTGCGCATCCCAGTGTATCCCACTAGCGTGCGCATCCCAGTGTATCCCACTATTCAGGGGGGTTTATTAATGAACTTATAAAAGGAGCTGAGGAAGAGCCGGGCCTGGACACCCTGCATAGAGAAGCATTCACTGAGCCTAGAGCAGGGATCTCCAAACTCCGGCCCCCCCAGATCTTCCTGAACTACAACTCCCAGAAATCTCTGACTGCATTGGATGGATGGAGACGCATGGGAGTTGTAGTTCATGGACATCTGGGGGGGGCGGAGCTTGGACAGCCCGGCTCGAGAGGGTAAAGTCTATCATTTAAGGTGAAGAAAAAAGAAGCAATGAAAGCTAAAAAAAAGGGATTTTGCTTATTTTGCTCCTGAATATTGTAATTCTGACCCCGTTTTACAACTCCACAAGTCACAGTTTAGTGAATAAACCCCAGAGCCCGGTGTTGGCATTGAAATATGAAGATACTGGGGGTTAATCAGAGAGAACCGAAATGTCGCCGACATGTCGATGATCTCTCATTCCCTGCACTTCAGCTTCACCACAGGATCCCTGGAGTGCAGGGAAAACCCACCGGACATCCACCACAAACCCACCGGACATCCACCACAAACCCGCTGGACATCTACCACAAACCCGCCGGACATCCACCACAAACCAGCCGAACATCCACCACAAGCACAAACCCGCCGGACATCCACCACAAACCAGCCGAACATCCACCACAAACCCAACGGGCATCCACCACAAACCCACCGGAGGGCCGCCAGGTGCAGCCGCCAATCACAGCGCAGACCGGAAAATGCCAACAAGCCGCCGGACAGGTTAATAAAAAAAAAACACAATACGATTGAAAATGTCAAAATTGAAACGCTGTTTGTAAAAAAAACGAAAATGTCTGGAATTTACATATAAAATCCAACGAATGATAATAAAGAGGCTGTTACAGAAAAAACAAATTAAAAAAAATTTAGAAAAAGAATTGCCGAAAAAAAATCCAGAAAAATGCCTAAAAGATCCTAAGAAATCTATAAAGAGACTTTTTGCTGCAGATTAAAATAATAAACGGTTTATTAGATATCGAATTAAAACGGGAATATTTTTTAACATTGAAACCTATGGGATTCTCCTGATTAAACCCGTCGAATGAAACCACCGAACAGGCACCGTATTTCACTGCCGCCGAACAAGCACCGTATTTCACTGCCGCCAAACAGGCACCGTATTTCACTGCCACCGAACAGCACCGTATCTCACTGCCGCCGAACAAGCACCGTATTTCACTGCCACCGAACAGGCAATGTACTTGCAAGCAGTTTGCCAAAATTTGGTGAACTGCCTGCTCTCTGAATAGCCCCGAAATGTCACTGTACGGGGAAATTCACTGTTCGGTGACGTTTCGGTGACATTTTGGCTCTCTCTGAATAAGCCCTACTGTGATCTCCGTCTCTGAAAGGCATAACTACTGGCGTCAAGACACGTGTCACCTGCGCGTTTACATCCCCGTCACACATTAGAGACGCTGAGCTCGCTCTCCTGGCTGCTCGTCATTACAATAATTTACAAAGCGCCAACATGTTCTGCGGCGCTGTACAATAAAAATGAACCATTTAATGTTTTAACGGGTTCCCATTGCTTGCAAGCTCCTGCGCAAACCTTCCAGTGACTCTGCAAACTGCGGCCAGAGGTACGAGTAGTAATAAGGAGCGGATCTTACCTTCTCGATCTTATCCAGCCAGCCCTTGTTCTGGGACAGCTCCGCCATGAACGCCTGGTGCTTCAGCCATTTTTTGTGAGCTCTTTGCGCCAGGTCTCGCGAGTTGTCCCTCGCCATTAGCGTCTTCTCGCTGATCCATGTGTCCAACTGGAAAGGGTAGCAGAGAGCGGGTTGAGGTGAGGGAAGTCCATGGTTTGGGGTTCGGTGCGGCACTGAGAGGTATGTAACCAGTGACATGGGATGACACCTCGGGGCCGGGCGGCAGGAACGGGCGTCTTTAATTCTGCTGATATTAATGTGTCACTATAATTACAAGCTGTGAGCGCGGGATGGACTGGGTGAGCGCGGGATGGTCTGGGTGAGCGCGGGATGGACTGGGTGAGCGCGGGATGGTCTGGGTGAGCGCAGGATGGTCTGGGTGAGCGCGGGATGGACTGGGTGAGCGCGGGATGGTCTGGGTGAGCGCAGGATGGTCTGGGTGAGCGTGGGATGGTCTGGGTGAGTGCGGGATGGTCTGGGTTAGCGCGGGATGGACTGGGTTAGCGCGGGATGGTCTGGGTGAGCGCGGGATGGTCTGGGTGAGCGCAGGATGGTTTGGGTGAGCGCGGGATGGTCTGGGTTAGCGCGGGATGGACTGGGTGAGCGCGGGATGGTTTGGGTGATCGTGGGATGGACTGGGTGAGCGCGGGATGGTTTGGGTGAGCGCTGGATAGTCTGGGTGAGTGAGGGGTGAGGGTGGGATGGTTTGGGTGAGTGCGGGATGGTTTGGGTGAGTGCGGGATGGTTTGGGTGAGCTCGGTTGGTTTGGGTGAGCTCGGGTTGGTTTGGGTGAGTGCGGGATGGACTGGGTTAGCGTGGATGGACTGGGTGAATGCGGGATGGTTTGGGTGAGTGCGGGATGGTCTGGGTGAGCGCGGGATGGTCTGGGTTAGCACGGGATGGACTGGGCGAGCGCGGGATGGACTGGGTGAGCGCGGATGGACTGGGTTAGCGCGGGATGGTCTGGGTGAGCGCAGGATGGTTTGGGTGAGCGCGGGATGGTCTGGTGAGCGCGGGATGAACTAGGAGAGCACGGGATGGACTGGGTGAGTGTGGGATGGTTTGGGTGAGCGCGGGTTGGTTTAGGTGAGCACGGGATGGTCTGGGTGAGCGCGGGATGGACTGGGTGAATGCGGGAATGGTTTGGGTGAGCGCGGGATGGACTGGGTTAGCGCGGGATGGACTGGTGAGCACGGGATGGACTGGGTTAGCGCGGGATGGACTGGGAGAGCGCGGGATGGACTGGGAGAGCGCAGGATGGACTGGGTGAGCGCGGGATGGACTGGGTGAGCGCGGGATGGTCTGGTGAGCGCGGGATGGACTGGGTGAGCGCGGGATGGTCTGGGTGAGCGCAGGATGGTCTGGGTGAGCGTGGGATGGTCTGGGTGAGTGCGGGATGGTCTGGTTAGCGCGGGATGGACTGGGTTAGCGCGGGATGGTCTGGGTGAGCGCGGGATGGTCTGGGTGAGCGCAGGATGGTTTGGGTGAGCGCGGGATGGTCTGGGTTAGCGCGGGATGGACTGGGTGAGCGCGGGATGGTTTGGGTGAGCGCGGGATGGTCTGGTGAGCGCGGGATGGTTTGGGTGAGCGCTGGATAGTCTGGGTGAGTGAGGGGTGAGGGTGGGATGGTTTGGGTGAGTGCGGGATGGTTTGGGTGAGTGCGGGATGGTTTGGGTGAGCTCGGGTTGGTTTGGGTGAGCTCGGGTTGGTTTGGGTGAGTGCGGGATGGACTGGGTTAGCGTGGGATGGACTGGGTGAATGCGGGATGGTTTGGGTGAGTGCGGGATGGTCTGGGTGAGCGCGGGATGGTCTGGGTTAGCACGGGATGGACTGGGCGAGCGCGGGATGGACTGGGTGAGCGCGGGATGGACTGGGTTAGCGCGGGATGGTCTGGGTGAGCGCAGGATGGTTTGGGTGAGCGTGGGATGGACTGGGTGAGCGCGGGATGAACTAGGAGAGCACGGGATGGACTGGGTGAGTGTGGGATGGTTTGGGTGAGCGCGGGTTGGTTTAGGTGAGCACGGGATGGTCTGGGTGAGCGCGGGATGGACTGGGTGAATGCGGGAATGGTTTGGGTGAGCGCGGGATGGACTGGGTTAGCGCGGGATGGACTGGGTGAGCACGGGATGGACTGGGTTAGCGCGGGATGGACTGGGAGAGCGCGGGATGGACTGGGAGAGCGCAGGATGGACTGGGTGAGCGCGGGATGGACTGGGTGAACGCGGGATGGTTTGGGTGAGCGCGGGATGGTTTGGGTGAGCGCGGGATGGACTGGGTGAGCACGGGATGGTTTGGGTGAGCGCGGGATGGTTTGGGTGAGCGCGGGATGGACTGGGTGAGCGCGGGATGGAAGGAGAGGGGGCTGCAGCTGTGAGCAATCACCAGAGAGGGGCCCTTGGTGAATCGGTGCCCGGTGCCAGGCAGACGGTGTGGCACGGCTGGGTACGGCCTCCCTGGGGCTGGCGGTCCAGCAGATGATGCTATCAGTGCAGTGCGCCGTGCGGTGCTGTTTGCTGCAGTGAGCCCTGTATCGCCTGTCAGGGGAGGGCCGGCTCCTCAGTGCATCGGGCCCCTGGGCCGCCTGCCTAGGTAAGGGGCAGAGGGTCCCCGCGATACTGACACATGCTCGCTGGCTGCAGGCATTTTTCTATCCGTGCACAGAAACGCTGGGACGGGAGAATTATCCCACTGCAGTGAATGGGGAGAGTGGGGGAGGGTCCGGAGGCTCTGCGTCATCTCACTCCCCCCACCACCACCACAAGCATCCTTCCTCCTTGTATAAGTATCTCTCCTTCCAACCCTCCTATCGGCATCCTTCATTCCTGTAACAGTATCTCTACCTCCATCCTTCCTCTCAGCATCATTCTTCCCGCTAACACTGTCTTTTTTTCATCCCCTCCTCTCAGCATCTTATCCGTCCTTCCCTGAGCATCTCTCCTTCCATTTCTCCTCTCACCTCTTTCCTCCCTGTATCACTATTTTCTTTCACCCTGTATCAGTATCCCCTTCCTTCCTGTATCACTGTCTCCTTCCTCCTTGTATCACTATTTCCATCCTCCCTGTATCAGTGTTACCTTCCTTCCTGTATCAGTGTTACCTTCCTTCCTGTATCAGTGTTACCTTCCTTCCTGTATCAGTATCTCCATCCTCCCTGTATCAGTGTTACCTTCCTTCCTGTATCAGTATCTCCATCCTCCCTGTATCAGTGTTACCTTCCTTCCTGTATTAGTATCTCCATCCTCCCTTTATCACTATTTCCTTCCTCCCTGTATCAATATCTCCTTCCTCCCTGTATCACTATTTCCTTCCTCCCTGTATCACTATTTCCTTCCTCCCTGTATCAGTATCTCATCTTTCCTCCCTGTATAACTATTTCCTTCCTCCCTTTATCACTATTTCCTTCATCCCTCTATCAATATCTCCTTCCTCCCTGTATCACTATTTCCTTCCTCCCTGTATCACTATTTCCTTCCTTCCTGTATCACTATTTCCTTCCTCCCTGTATCACTATTTTCTTCCTCCCTGTATCACTATTTCCTTCCTCCCTGTATCAGTATCTCCTTCCTCTCTGTATCAGTATCTCCTTCCTCCCTGTATCAGTATCTCCTTCCTCCCTGTATCAGTATCTCCATATCCTTCCTCCCTGTATCAGGATCTCCTTCCTCCCTGTATCACTATTTCCTTCCTCCGTGTATCAAGATCTCCTTCCTCCCTGTATCATTATTTCCTTCCTCCCTGTATCAGTATCTCCTTCCTCTCTGTATCAGTATCTCCTTCCTCTCTGTATCACTATCTCCTTCCTCCCTGTATCACTATCTCCTTCCTCCCTGTATCACTATCTCCTTCCTCCCTGGATCAGTATTTCCTTCCTCCCTGTATCACTATTTCATTCCTCCCTGTATCGGTATCTCCTTCCTCCCTGTATCAGTATTTCCTTCCTCCCTGTATCACTATTTCCTTCCTCCCTGTATCACTATTTCATTCCTCCCTATATCATTATTTCATTCCTCTCTGTATCAGTATCTCCTTCCTCCCTGTATCAGTATCTCCTTCCTCCCTGTATCAGTATCTCCATATCCTTCCTCCCTGTATCAGTATCTCCTTCCTCCCTGTATCACTATTTCCTTCCTCCGTGTATCAAGATCTCCTTCCTCCCTGTATCATTATTTCCTTCCTCCCTGTATCAGTATCTCCTTCCTCCCTGTATCAGTATCTCCATCCTCCCTGTATCACTATTTCCTTCCTCCCTGTATCAGTATCTCCATCCTCCCTGTATCAGTGTTACCTTCCTTCCTGTGTCAGTATCCCCTTCCTTCCTGTATCAGTGTCTCCTTCCTCCTTGTATCACTATTTCCATCCTCCCTGTATCAATATATCCTTCCTCCCTGTATCAGTGTTACCTTCCTTCCTGTATCAGTATCTCCATCCTCCCTGTATCAGTGTTACCTTCCTTCCTGTATCAGTATCTCCATCCTCCCTGTATCAGTGTCTCCTTCCTTCCTGTATCAGTATCTACATCCTCCCTGTATCAGTGTTACCTTCCTTCCTGTATCAGTATCTACATCCTCCCTTTATCACTATTTCCTTCCTCCCTGTATCAATATCTCCTTCCTCCCTGTATCACTATTTCCTTCCTCCCTGTATCACTATTTCCTTCCTCCCTGTATCAGTATCTCATCTTTCCTCCCTGTATAACTATTTCCTTCCTCCCTTTATCACTATTTCCTTCATCCCTCTATCAATATCTCCTTCCTCCCTGTATCACTATTTCCTTCCTCCCTGTATCACTATTTCCTTCCTTCCTGTATCACTATTTCCTTACTCCCTGTATCACTATTTTCTTCCTCCCTGTATCACTATTTCCTTCCTCCCTGTATCAGTATCTCCTTCCTCTCTGTATCAGTATCTCCTTCCTCCCTGTATCAGTATCTCCTTCCTCCCTGTATCAGTATCTCCATATCCTTCCTCCCTGTATCAGTATCTCCTTCCTCCCTGTATCACTATTTCCTTCCTCCGTGTATCAAGATCTCCTTCCTCCCTGTATCATTATTTCCTTCCTCCCTGCATCAGTATCTCCTTCCTCTCTGTATCAGTATCTCCTTCCTCTCTGTATCACTATCTCCTTCCTCCCTGTATCACTATCTCCTTCCTCCCTGTATCACTATCTCCTTCCTCCCTGGATCAGTATTTCCTTCCTCCCTGTATCACTATTTCATTCCTCCCTGTATCAGTATTTCCTTCCTCCCTGTATCACTATTTCCTTCCTCCCTGTATCAGTATCTCCTTCCTCCCTGTATCAGTATCTCCTTCCTCCCTGTATCAGTATCTCCTTCCTCCGTGTATCATTATTGAATTCCTCCCTGTATCAGTATCTCCATCCTCCCTGTATCACTATCTCCTTCCTCCCTGTATCACTATTTCCTTCCTCCCTGTATCATTATTTCATTCCTCCCTGTATCAGTACCACCTTCTTCCCTGTATCAGTATCTGCTTCCTTTCTGTATCACTATTTCCTTCCTACCTGTATCAAGATCTCCTTCCTCCCTGTATCAGTATCTCCTTCCTCCCTGTATCAGTATCTCCTTCCTCCCTGTATCAGTATCTCCTTCCTCCGTGTATCAGTATCTCCTTCCTTTCTGTATCACTATTTCCTTCCTCCCTGTATCACTATTTCCTTTCTCCCTGTATCTATATCTTATTCCTCCCTGTATCATTATTTCCTTCCTCCCTGTATCAGGGTCTCCACCCTCCCTTTATCACTATTTCCTTCCTCCCTATATCAGTTTACTTCCTCCCTTTATCAGTATCTCCTCCTTCCTCCCTGTATCACTATTTCCTCATTGCCTTTATCACGATTTGCTTCCTCCCTGTATCAATATCTCCTTCCTCCCTGTATCACTATTTCCTTCCTCCCTGTATCACTATCTCCTTCCTCCCTGTATCACTATTTCCTTCCTCCCTGTATCAGTATCTCCTCCTTCCTCCCTGTATAACTATTTCCTTCCTCCCTGTATGAGTATCTCATCTTTCCTCCCTGTATAACTATTTCCTTCCTGCCTTTATCACTATTTCCTTCATCCCTCTATCAATATCTCCTTCCTCCCTGTATCACTATTTCCTTCCTCCCTGTATCACTATCTCCTTCCTCCCTGTATCACTATCTCCTTCCTCCCTGTATCAGTATCTCCTTCCTCCCTGTATCAGTATCTCCTTCCTCCCTGTATCACTATTTCCTTCCTCCCTGTATCAGTATTTCCTTGCTCCCTGTATCACTATTTCATTCCTCCCTGTATCATTATTTCATTCCTCCCTGTATCACTATTTCCTTCCTCCCTGTATCAGTATCCCCTTCCTCCCTGTATCACTATTTCCTTCCTCCCTGTATCAGTATTTCCTTCCTCCCTGTATCACTATTTCATTCCTCCCTGTATCATTATTTTATTCCTACCTGTATCACTATCTCCTTCCTCCCTGTATCACTATTTCATTCCTCCCTGTATCACTATTTCCTTCCTCCCTGTATCAGTATCCCCTTCCTCCCTGTATCACTATTTCCTTCCTCCCTATATCAGTTTACTTCCTCCCTGTATCAGTAACTCATTCCTCCCTGTAACACCATTCCCTTCCTCCCTGTATAAGCATCTCCTTCCTCCCTGTATCACTATTTTCTTCTTTCCTGTATCAGTATCTCCTTCCTCCCGGTGTCACAATCTTCGTCCTCCTGGTAATAGTGATACTGATACAGGAAAGAAGAAAATAGTGATACAGATAGGAAGGAGATACTGATACAGGGAGTAAGGAGATAATGAAACTGTGAGGAAGGAAATGCTGATGGAGGAAGGAAGGGGATACTGATACAGGGAGGAAGGAAATAGTGATACAGGGAGTAAGAAGATACTGCTACATGGAGGAAGAAGACGCTGATACAGGGAGGAAGGAGATATTGATACTGTGAGGAAGGAAATAGTGATTCAGAGAGGAAGTAGATACTGATACACGGAGGAAGGAGATACTGATACACGGAGGAAGGAGATACTGATACACGGAGGAAGGAGATACTGATACACGGAGGAAGGAGACACTGATACACGGAGGAAGGAAATAGTGATACACGGAGGAAGGAGATAGTGATACAAGGAGGAAGGAGATAGTGATACAAGGAGGAAGGACATACCGATACACGGAAGAAGAAGACACTGATACACGGAGGAAGAAGACACTGATACACGGAGGAAGGAAATAGTGATAGAGGAAGGAAGAAGACACTGATACAGGAAGGAAGGAGACACTGATACAGGAAGGAAGGAGACACTGATACAGGAAGGAAGGAGATACTGATACAGGAAGGAAGGAGATACTGATACAGGAAGGAAGGAGATACTGATACAGGAAGGAAGGAGATACTGATACAGGAAGGAAGGAGATACTGATACAGGGAGGAAGGAGATACCTCTCTTTATCGCTCTCTCCATTCAATCTCGTCTCTGTTTTTCCCTCCTATCAGTGCCCTTCCTTACTCCTCTTCCTTTCCTCTCACTTCCCTTTTCCTCTCTCTCTCCCGTAACTAGATTCCTACTAGACAATGGGCCTAGCGGGCCTGCTGGGTATAACCTCCCCTGGGGTGACTATGGGGGTAGCAGTGCATAATATGCCAACTTGCACAGACTGAGCTTCCTTTACATCCGCAACCAAAAAATACCCCGACCTCCAACAGGGTCATTCCCAACCCGACGTGAACAGGAGCTTCCGGGACTGGAGACGGGACATGGAACGTTCCCTGGGGACCAGAGCAGAATGCATATACAGTGTTTGGGGGAAGACGGCACACACGCACACACATATATATATAGACTCCTGTAATAACACCCCCCCCCCCGATAATTAATTTTACGGACAATTATAATAAATAGCAGAAAGTGTAAGTTGCGCCCGATACGAAGCGGCGCTCACGGCATTATCCTGGTTATACATTGATCACGGTAAGAGGCAGCGGCGGCTGAGCTGCACACGACACGCCGCCAGCACGACGGTAACAAAGCACTCGCTGGAGATCAGGTGGAAGCCTTTACACAAGTGACTATAGAGATACACCAGGAGGTGCTTATTACCCGCCCACAGCAGCGCTAATCCTCGTATTGTGCGCCCACGGGATTGCCGCGCGGCATTCATAGCTGTAACCCTTTCCTCGCCTCATTAAAAAAGCAATTTTCTTTAGTGACGGCGTCTCGCAGATCCCGTGTTATCATCACCGGCGTGTGACGCGACCGGAAGCTCTGTCGGCCAGTTTGCCTATTGCCACCTTACCCCTGTGGTGGCACCATCATGCTGGAACCCGGTGAGACCTGCGTGGGCGTCACCGCCGGACAGACAGCCGCCAGCACCAAGGTCCCGTCTCATTGTCCTCATAGACCTGTTCTTCTCCACGCTCAGCGCTGCTGCGGCGCCTCCCGGTGGTTAGTGCTCCTACTGTTGTTACTGCGGGGAGGCACCGCGCCCACCACGTCATTTCACGGCCCCCGTTATCTTAACGTACATGCGGTGTCACATGATCCACGCAGCCAGACGCGCCAGCGAGTAATAATCCGGGGAATTCCGCCATCGCTGTGTAATCACCTATTAACAGCTTCCAGTAGGAGTGTTTTCAGTGGGCGGGGCCTGGTGGGTGGGGCAGTGGGAATCCTTGGAAGGCGGGGCGTTGAAAACCAGTGAAAAGCAAGGCATCGGGAATCCCTGGTAGGTGTGCAAAGAATACCATTGGTGGGCGAGGCAGTCGAAATCCCTGGTGGGCGGTGCTTCTTAGTGATTGGTGCTTAATAAAAACAATGGTGGGTGAGATATTAGGAATCCCTGGTGGGCGGGGCTTAGATAACCAATGGAGGTTGAGGCAACAGGAAGTGAACCCATGGTGGGTGGGGCTTAAAAATACATTGGAGGATGAAGCAGCAGTAATCCTTGCTGGACGGGCTGTGCAAACCATTGGAAGGTGAAGCTGTGCAAACCATTGGAGGGCGGAGCTTTGCAAACCATTGGAGGGCGGAGCTTTGCAAACCATTGGAGGGCGGAGCTGTGCAAACCATTGGTGGGCGGAGCTGTGCAAACCACTGGAAGGTGAAGCTGTGCAAACCATTGGAGGGCGGAGCTGTGCAAACCATTGGAGGGCGGAGCTGTGCAAACCATTGAAGGGCGGAGCTGTGCAAACCAATGAAGGTCAAGACAGTAGGAGTCCTTGGTAGGTGGGGCATAGGAAATCAATGGAGGGCAAGGAAGTGGAATCTGTGTTAGGTGGGCCTTAAAAAAAACCTGGTAAGCCCTGGTGGGCGGGGCTTTGAAAACCATCAGTGGACAAGGCAGTGTAAATCCCTGGTGGGTGGGGCTTTGAAAATCATCGATGGACAAGTCAGTGGTAATCCCTGGTCGATGGGAAAATCATTGGAAGGTGAGGCAGTAGAAATCCTTGGTGGGCGGGGCTTAGAAAACAACTGGAGGACAAGGTATTGGCATTCTTTGGTGGGTGGGCCTCAGAAAACCATTGGAATTTTAAGGCAGGCTCGGAGGCTTCATATTTGCAATCCCTTTCTTTATTGCACCCACAGCAGTAAAGAACAGTGACAATAAAGAACAAGAAAAAAACATAAAACAAGCCCCCAACGTGGGGTATACTCCCAGTCTGTAAGCCCCGCCCCCAAGTCTATAAATCGTCTGGGCTGGAGCAGTCACGCCCTCTTTCTTTACTGCTCCTGCTACAGACCAGATGAGTATCTCCCATTTACCTTCTGGTTATATGTATATGAGAGTGTATATGATTTTATATTCCTTGGTTGTTTATCTTAATATTTTTTCTCTGGGTGCCGACTTTCCCCGGCTATAACCGCGGGGGTTGGCTACCCACCCGGCGGGTAAACTCTAGCGGGCTTCCACAGTCCGCTCGGGGTTTCCAACCGGATGCTGTCTTAATTATCCCTTTTACAGGATAAGTTGTCTCGTACCGGCATTGCGGTACCACTGGGGCTGGGCGCGCAGCGCGCGATTTCTTAGCTCCACTGAGGCTGGCTGGGTTCCCGCGAGATCGAGCGGGATCCCGGCGGCCATCTTGAGACCACGTGACCGCGTGCGGCTTCCGACATTCCGAGGCACTCACTCTGCAAGACGGTACCCGATTACTATACCATGGCCCATTCCGGCCAATCTAAGAGTAGTGGGGCTTCCCTGGTCGAGGAGTCTGACTCGGCTTCTGGCTCCCGACACTCCGATCGCTCGGATGCCTTTGCCTCCCCCCTCCTCCTAAGAAACGATCGAGATCGGCCTCTAGATTCGCGGCATTGGAGACCGCACTACAGGCCTCCATTTCCCGATCTCTGTCCTCTGCGGTGTCTACCTTGTCATTGTCCTTTCGCAGGACTATGGATGAAGCGGTGGCTTCTGTTCAGGGACTCCCCGCTGCCAAGGCAGTTCCGGTCTCCCCTCCTGAAATGGCTGCCCCTTCTGAGGCAGGCCCGAGTGGCTCTAAGAGACGTGCAAAAACTAAGCACTTAGATGAACCTCCAAGAGGGGCTGGCATCCCCGACACTCTGCCTATTGAGAATAGCGAGGTGACCTCGCATAAGAGAACCCCTAGCCGCGAGGCGTTGGTGGTTGCTGTGGCTAAAGATAGGCCTCTACCCAAGGGTTCTGGCCGGCTCCCCAGGATTTCTGACTCGGAGGGTGAGGAACCCGAGCAAGGGGAGGATGATGGAGTCATTGAAATATATGCTCCGCATGATATAGGCCTGATGGCCGAGGAGGTTGGTCCCCCACCACCATTGATGTCTGATAAAGATGTGGTTTGCGACCCTCTGGGCCGCCCGATGTTTTCCCCGGCGGGGGTGCTGCACCCAAGATCGACCGCATGGTCCCCTATGCCCCACGTGGAATTGTGGGTTGATGCCCATATGCGTCTCCCTATGGACAAGGAGACTAGGGTCAATATGAGGGCCGAATGTCCTCGCCCTACCACCGCAGGCAAGACTTGTCTCACCCCGGTGGTTGACGAAGATTTCGTCAAATTTATGACTGCCAAGGGGTGGTGCCCTAAGAAGGGTATCGATATGGCGTTGAGAGTTTGTGAGGACAAGGTCCTCGATGTGGCCTCCCCATTAATTTACCTCCTTGATATGGTGGAAGATGCCCGGTTACACGATACCCCCTTGGATTTAGACGAGACCACGGGTTGGATTCAACGCTCGTTGTGCTTGTTGGGGGGCGCGAATGCAGCATTGGCCGCTGAACGGCGCAAGTCGATGATTCTGAGGATGGACCCTCAACTTACGGCCATGGCCACTAGAGACAAGGGTGCATTGGCTAAAGGTATGCTTTTTGGTGACGGTTTCATCAAGAATATGGGTACCTACACCAGCGCCTTTACCGCCTTAGATAAGGTTGAAACGGCCATAAAGAAGGTGTTCCCCAGGAAGGTTTTCGACCGGGCTGGCAGAGGAAGGGGCCGCTCTGCCAGCCGAATCGGTTCTGTGGGCATTACCAGAGGCTCCTTCCAAAGGCCTCCGCTGCCGCTGATCCGGGTCCCACCGCCTACGGACCTTCTAACCGAGCACAGGTCTGGAGAGGCCGTGGTTTCAGAGGTGGTCGAGGGGCCTTTCGTTCCCGGCGTCCGAATGGTGAGTCTTCCATCTCTTATTCCACATTCAAATGTTCAGGTGGGGGCCGCATCGGCTGTTTTCTCAGGAATTGGGAGGTTTTAACATCAGATCCTTGGGTCCTCCATACTGTGGGGGGATTCGAAATAGAATTCGAGTCTACCCCTCCTTGTGGGGCGAAAAACCCCCAACCTCTACACCTTTCCGTAGACCAAGAGCTCTTGGTTCAGGAAGAGGTCACGGCTCTGGCACGGAAAGGTGCTATCGAAGAGGTCGCTTGGGACTCCCCCAAGTTCGTGAGCAATTTGTTCCTGGTGGCCAAGAAAGGGGGCGGCATGCGCCCGGTTATAAATCTCAGGAATCTCAATGTGTGGGTGACATATCGTCATTTTCAGATGGAAGGTTTTCATACTCTCAGGGATATGCTCTTCGAGAGCGATTGGTTGGTCAAGCTGGATTTGAAAGATGCTTACCTTTCGGTCCCCATGGCTCCAGCGTCCAAAGACTTCCTTTGTTTCCCCTGGCGCGACCGCATGTGGCGCTTCACGTGCCTTCCGTTCGGCCTTTCATCCGCTCCGTGGTGCTTCACGAAGCTCATGAAACCGATCGTGGAATCTCTGCGTATACGGGGCGTACGCCTCGTCATTTATTTAGACGACATTCTGTTAATGGCAGATTCCGCGGAATCTCTTCTCCTCCATTTGTCATGGACAATCTCACTCTTACAGGACTTGGGTTTCCTGATAAACGAGGAGAAGTCTCTGTTAGTGCCCACTCGGGGCTTGGAGTTCCTAGGTTTTCGGTTGGACTCACACGATATGACACTCAGTGTTCCCCCTTCCAAGATCCGTTCCATTCGCAAGGAAGTTCGTTCACTCTTGCGGGACCCCTTACCTACGTTGAGGGAGCTGGCAAGGGTGATCGGTCTCCTGGCAGCAACTCGACTAGCGGTTCTCCCTGCTCCTCTTCATTACAGGGCCCTCCAGAGATTGAAGGCCCGTTCTCTCCGTTCGGTGACGGATTATTCCCGCAGGGTCCCCCTCTCCGACGATGCGAGGAGAGATCTGGAATGGTGGCTGACGGATTGGTCTCGTTGGAATGCTCGTCCAATCCGGCTTCCTCTACCGACATTAACTATAGAATCCGACGCGAGCCGTTCGGGTTGGGGGGCGCGTTGCGGAATGATGGAGACAGGCGGTGGTTGGTCGATCCAGGAACAGGGTCTCATATCAACGCTCTGGAGTTGCTCGCGGCGTTCTTCGCCCTCAGATGCTTTTCCAGGGGGACCGATCACCGCTGTGTTCTCCTCAAACTGGACAACCTTTCGGCGGTCAGATATATCAATGCTCTGGGGGGACCTCGGTCACTGGCTCTGACGTCGGTGGCCACCGAATTGTGGAGCTTTTGCCTTCCTCGGGGTCTGTTTGTGGTGGCTCAGTACCTTCCAGGTCTCGCCAATACAGTGGCGGACTGGAATTCACGTCACCTGACGGACTCGGGGGATTGGCGTCTGCAACCTTCGGTGTTCGCCACCATCAACGCGTTATGGGGTCCTCTCAGGATGGATCTGTTTGCTTCCAGACTGAATCGTCAGTTGACGGAGTTTTACAGTTGGCGTCCGGATCCGGAGGCAATAGGCACGGACGCCTTCGTTCAGAATTGGCCGGAAGGTCGTCTCTTTGCCTTCCCTCCGTTTCAGCTGTTATTGCGAGTTTTGAGGCGTCTCTGCGACACGGGGTCGGAACTGGTGTTGGTGACACCGCTCTGGCGGACCCAACCGTGGTTTCCCCTGCTATTGGAACTAGCTCTGGCGCCTCCCAGGTTGATTCCACACTCGTCCTCCCTACTCCTGGGGCCGGACGGCCTTCCTCACCCGTTGTTACGGGAGGGGAGATTATCCCTCATGGTTTGGTTGATTTCAGGTTCTCTTGGCGGGCCACGGGCATTTCGGCTAGAACTGAGGAACTGCTGCAGCAAGCTTGGGCCCCGGGCACGAAAGGGGCCTATCGCTCTGCCTGGTCAGCTTGGCACAATTGGTGTCTGCGACGGGGTGAGGATTCCACTTCTGCCCCTCTAGGGTCAGTTTTGGATTTCTTGTCATCCCTTTTTGATTCCGGGTTGGCGTTCCGGACCATCAACGTCTACCGTTCCGCTTTGTCGGCTGGTCACAGGGGTTTCGATAGTTCCCCGCTAGGGCGACATCCGTTGGTGTGTCGCCTCCTTAAAGGGGTGCGTTTATCTCGGCCTCCGGTTCCACGGTATTCCTCGACGTGGGATGTTTCCATTGTTTTGAATTTTCTTCGCACTTGGCCGGGTAATGCTTCTCTTTCCTTACGTCAGTTATCGGCGAAGTTGCTGGTGTTAATGTGTTTGATCTCCTGTAAACGGGTTGGCGACGTTCGAGCGCTGGACTTTGGGGCACGATCTTTCATCCCGGAAGGGGTTTGTTTTGATGTGTCCCGGCGGACTAAGACCGCAATACGTACGGTATTTTTTCCGGCATACCCGGGGGTCCCGGACTTATGCCCTGTACTTTGCCTTAGGGAGTATGAGAGTCGCACTTTGGCGTTTCGTTCACTCCCGGTTTCTCCGCTGTTTATTTCCTTTTGTGCTCCGCATAAATCTGTTAGTTCACCTACGCTGGCGAGGTGGGCTCGCTGGTTGTTAGACCTTGCTGGGGTAGATGTTTCTCTTTTTGGTGCACATTCTATTCGTAGCGCAGCGGCTTCAAATGCTTTCCTTGCTGGCTGCCGCCTGGAGGACATTATGAAGTCTGCAGATTGGTCACGAGAGTCTACTTTTCGTACCTTCTACTTTAAACCGGTCTCGCATTGGTCTCAGGCACTGATGCGTTGAACGTGCAAATATGAAGCCTCCGAGCCTGCCTTAAAATTACCAAATTTTCCTACTTCCTATGACGGAAAGTTTGGATTTTAATAAGGACTCGGAGGCGAGTATTTCCCGCCTCTCCCGCCCTGGGGGGGTGTGTTCTCGACCGGCTGGAGTTCTTGCTGTGGAGGGGCGCAGCGCATGATTTAGTTTGTTTGTGTTCCTCATAATGGGGATGGGTGTTGATGTTTTCCTGTCTGCTCTTATTAATCCTTGGCTTCGTGCTATGTGTTTTTTACAGCCATGTGAAGTTATATGGAATGGACCTTCGTGTGGACTTACGTGCGCCCTGGACTTGGTTCCTGTTTGTGTCTGGGCATCGTTCTGTTAGTCGCATGAAGAAAGAGGGCGTGACTGCTCCAGCCCAGACGATTTATAGACTTGGGGGCGGGGCTTACAGACTGGGAGTATACCCCACGTTGGGGGCTTGTTTTATGTTTTTTTCTTGTTCTTTATTGTCACTGTTCTTTACTGCTGTGGGTGCAATAAAGAAAGGGATTGCAAATACTCGCCTCCGAGTCCTTATTAAAATCCAAACTTTCCGTCATAGGAAGTAGGAAAATTTGGTAAGTCGAGACAGTAGGACCCCTTGGTGGGCCGGGCTGTGAAAACCATTGGTGTATAGAGCTATGGGACTCTTTGGTTGAAGGGTCTGTGAAAACTGTTGGTGGGTGTGAATGTGGTGACCTTTAGATGGCGGGGCTATGGGTACCATTGGTGGATGGAGCTATGTGAACAGTTGGTGGCAGTTGCTATGGGATCTGCGTTGGACTTTGCCCTGTAAGAGAGAAACTCACACATTCCTGTCACATGGCTGATCCAGCACTGTAAACCTCTAACGAATCCCCACCATGTGCGATGGGGTGTCCTGAAAGGGCACTGGTTTAATTCTTCCCTGACCAAGCCCCTCAGAGAGAATTTAGGTCACATGGAGTGTGAGCTCTTCAGCCCACGGCAGGAAATCTCACCTCATTGCAGTCTTGCAGGAAACGTTGCAGCTGGAGATGGTCCTTCAGCCTCTGCAGCCATTTCTGGGCCAGCGCCATGTTCCTCTGGCTCCTGCAGGACAAGGTGGGTAAACATGAGGCCACACGCGCCATGGAATAACTGTTCCCCCAAATGGGACCCTTTATATAGTGTACACAACGTCTACTACAAACGCAACGAGCTCAAGAGGCCCATGATTCATTGGGCCCGGGATGAAGACCTGTCTCTCACCTCTTCTGGATGGTGTTTATCCTCTCCTGGACGCGGTCAGCGAAGACGTTCCCGAGCCGTATTAGGCTCTCTCCGGCCTCCACGGCTGTGACTACCTTCTGCGTGTTGAGTTCCATGGTGGTGAGGAAATCACAGTGTTTCTTTATTGACACCTCCACCCCCGCCACCGTGTTTGGTAATTCCACGTGCGCCAAGGCCGACTCCTAGAGACAGGTAACAGTGACACAGTGTGTAACGACAGTGACACGTTTAATGGTCAGCGCCCCCTTAGGGTCACAGTATGGAGGACTCGCCTGGTTGTTTAGACACCCTTCAGCCTGTTTGACGTCCCTCAGGAACAAATGGAAAACATGGGACTGTACCAGGACCTCCCGGCGATTCTCCCACATCTGCAGCAGCTTGTTCCATCCAACCTCCAGCTTCTGAAGCCACTGTTGGAGAGAGAGGTAGGGGAGATCGGCCTCCTCCAAGCTCAGAAGGTCACTGACCGCCTGAATATTGTTGTAGTCTTCTTCGTAGTGGCTGATCTCTTCTTTCAGGGCACCGTGAAGGCCAAGTAGCCTCTCAGCCTCAGCTAGGTTGGTCGGCAGCTCCTCGGTGGCCACTGCTGTCTGAGTCTTCACTAACCAGGTCAGAAAGTTGTCCAGGTCCTGGATAAACTGCTGCAGCTTGTTGGCCACGGTCAACGAGTCTTCGCACCCTTGCAGGGTCCTCTTTAGAGCTTCCCATTCTCCACTGATCTCTTCAAAGTGGACCAGGACCTCCATGGCCTGCGTGGGGTGGCATGTGGAGAGAGCCTCGGCGTCCTGCTGGAGCTGAATCAGCTTGGGTTCAAGAGCTATGAGGGCAGCTTCCATATTGGAGAGCTTCCTCTGGAGGGCCAGCACGCCGCCTAGCTCGCCGGTGCCGCACTGCGTCACCTCCATCGCTTTCCTCTTCTCCCGGATTTGGGATTTCACCTCGACGCATTCCAGGAAGTAGTTCTGGAGGCGTAACACGGAATTTATCTGCTCCTTCCTCTGCTCCACCAGCTCCACGATCCGGTTCCACCTGCAGGAGCACAAAGCTCTCAGTGAAGACACCCGACAGTCTCCACCGGCACGTGTTGCGTGAAAAAAAAAAAGCACAAAGCACAACAATGCCGATCATCCCTACTGACTTACACAGAGAGGAACGAGATGTCACCGAGACGGATAATGACCCGAAAACTGTGGTCCTGGCACGCGCGCACCTACCTGCTGTTCAGATGGTCCTGGCAGGCGCGCACCTCAGAGGAGCTGGGGTGTCCGGCTTCCAAGAGCTGCTGCACGATCTGATTGACGTCCAGGACTCGCCCCATCAAGCTGTTCATCTCCTGATCTAAACTCTCAAACCTGCACGGAGAAAGCAAAGATATTTCCTATTAACCATTATATCCGGAATATTCTGTTATCCCATAGTAACTATTATATCCAGGAATATTTTGTTATCCCATAGTAACTATAATATCCGGAATATTCTGTTATCCCATAGTAACTATTATATCCGGAATATTCTGTTATCCCATAGTAACTATTATATCCGGAATATTCTGTTATCCCATAGTAACTATTATATCGGGAATATTCTGTAATCCCATAGTAACTATTATATCCAGAATATTCTGTTATCCCATAGTAACTATTATATCGGGAATATTCTGTAATCCCATAGTAACTATTATATCCAGAATATTCTGTTATCCCATAGTAACTATTATATCCAGAATATTCTGTTATCCCATTGTAACTATTATATCCGGAATATTCTGTTATCTCATAGTAACTATTATATCCGGAATATTCCGTTATCTCATAGTAACTATTATATCCGGAATATTCTGTTATCCCATAGTAACTATTATATCCGGAATATTCTGTTATCTCATAGTAACTATTATATCCGGAATATTCTGTTATCTCATAGTAACTATTATATCCGGAATATTCTGTTATCTCATAGTAACTATTATATCCAGAATATTCTGTTATCCCATAGTAACTATTATATCCAGAATATTCTGTTATCCCATAGTAACTATTATATCCAGAATATTCTGTTATCCCATAGTAACTATAATATCCGGAATATTCTGTTATCCCATAGTAACTATAATATCCGGAATATTCTGTTATCCCATAGTAACTATTATATCCGGAATATTCTGTTATCCCATAGTAACTATTATATCCGGAATATTCTGTTATCCCATAGTAACTATTATATCCGGAATATTCTGTTATCACATAGTAACTATTATATCCGGAATATTTTGTTATCCCATAGTAACTATTATATCCGGAATATTCTGTTATCACATAGTAACTATTATATCCGGAATATTCTGTTATCCCATAGTAACTATTATATCCGGAATATTCTGTTATCCCATAGTAACTATTATATCCGGAATATTCTGTTATCCCATAGTAACTATTATATCCGGAATATTCTGTTATCCCATAGTAACTATTATATCCAGAATATTCTGTTATCCCATAGTAACTATTATATCCGGAATATTCTGTTACCTCATAGTAACTATTATATCCGGAATATTCTGTTACCTCATAGTAACTATTATATCCGGAATATTCTGTTACCTCATAGTAACTATTATATCCAGAATATTCTGTTATCCCATAGTAACTATTATATCCGGAATATTCTGTTATCCCATAGTAACTATTATATCCGGAATATTCTGTTACCTCATAGTAACTATTATATCCAGAATATTCTGTTATCCCATAGTAACTATTATATCCGGAATATTCTGTTATCCCATAGTAACTACTATATCCGGAATATTCTGTTATCACATAGTAACTATTATATCCGGAATATTCTGTAATTACATAGTAACGATTATATCCGGAATATTCTGTTATCCCATAGTAACTATTATATCCGGAATATTCTGTTATCCCATAGTAACTATTATATCCGGAATATTCTGTTACCCCATAGTAACTATTATATCCCGAATATTCTGTTATCCCATAGTAACTATTATATCCAGAATATTCTGTTATCCCATAGTAACTATTATATCCGGAATATTCTGTTATCCCATAGTAACTATTATATCTGGAATATTCTGTTATCCCATAGTAACTATTATATCCGGAATATTCTGTTATCCCATAGTAACTATTATATCCGGAATATTCTGTTATCCTATAGTAACTATTATATCCAGAATATTCTGTTATCACATAGTAACTATTATATCCGGAATATTCTGTTATCTCATAGTAACTATTATATCCGGAATATTCTGTTATCTCATAGTAACTATTATATCCGGAATATTCTGTTATCCCATAGTAACTATTATATCCGGAATATTCTGTTATCTCATAGTAACTATTATATCCGGAATATTCTGTTATCTCATAGTAACTATTATATCCGGAATATTCTGTTATCCCATAGTAACTATTATATCCGGAATATTCTGTTATCCCATAGTAACTATTATATCCGGAATATTCTGTTATCCCATAGTAACTATTATATCCGGAATGTTCTGTTATCCCATAGTAACTATTATATCCGGAATATTCTGTTATCCCATAGTAACTATTATATCCGGAATATTCTGTTATCTCATAGTAACTATTATATCCGGAATATTCTGTTATCCCATAGTAACTATTATATCCGGAATATTCTGTTATCCCATAGTAACTATTATATCCGGAATATTCTGTTATCCCATAGTAACTATTATATCCGGAATATTCTGTTATCTCATAGTAACTATTATATCCGGAATATTCTGTTATCCCATAGTAACTATTATATCCGGAATATTTTGTTATCCCATAGTAACTATTATATCCGGAATATTCTGTTATCTCATAGTAACTATTATATCCGGAATATTCTGTTATCTCATAGTAACTATTATATCCGGAATATTCTGTTATCTCATAGTAACTATTATATCCGGAATATTCTGTTATCCCATAGTAACTATTATATCCGGAATATTCTGTTATCCCATAGTAACTATTATATCCGGAATGTTCTGTTATCCCATAGTAACTATTATATCTGGAATATTCTGTTATCCCATAGTAACTATTATATCCGGAATATTCTGTTATTTCATAGTAACTATTATATCCAGAATATTCTGTTATCCCATAGTAACTATTATATCCGGAATATTCTGTTATCCCATAGTAACTATTATATCCGGAATATTCTGTTATCCCATAGTAACTATTATATCCGGAATGTTCTGTTATCCATAGTAACTATTATATCCGGAATATCTGTTATCCATAGTAACTATTATATCCGGAATATTCTGTTATCCCATAGTAACTATTATATCCGGAATATTCTGTTATCTCATAGTAACTATTATATCCGGAATATTCTGTTATCCCATAGTAACTATTATATCCGGAATATTCTGTTATCCCATAGTAACTATTATATCTGGAATATTCTGTTATCCCATAGTAACTATTATATCCGGAATATTCTGTTATCCCATAGTAACTATTATATCCCGAATATTCTATTATCCCATAGTAACTATTATATCCGGAATATTCTGTTATCCCATAGTAACTATTATATCCGGAATATTCTGTTATCCCATAGTAACTATTATATCCCGAATATTCTATTATCCCATAGTAACTATTATATCCGGAATATTCTGTTATCCCATAGTAACTATTATATCCCGAATATTCTGTTATCCCATAGTAACTATTATATCCCGAATATTCTGTTATCCCATAGTAACTATTATATCCGGTATATTCTGTTATCCCATAGTAACTATTATATCCGGAATATTCTGTTATCCCATAGTAACTATTATATCCGGAATATTCTGTTATCCCATAGTAACTATTATATCCGGAATATTCTGTTATCCCATAGTAACTATTATATCCGGAATATTCTGTTATCCCATAGTAACTATTATATCCCGAATATTCTGTTATCTCATAGTAACTATTATATCCGGAATATTCTGTTATCTCATAGTAACTATTATATCCGGAATATTCTGTTATCTCATAGTAACTATTATATCCGGAATATTCTGTTATCTCATAGTAACTATTATATCCAGGAATATTCTGTTATCCCATAGTAACTATTATATCCGGAATATTCTGTTATCCATAGTAACTATTATATCCGGAATATTCTGTTATCCCATAGTAACTATTATATCCGGAATATTCTGTTATCTCATAGTAACTATTATATCCAGAATATTCTGTTATCTCATAGTAACTATTATATCCGGAATATTCTGTTATCTCATAGTAACTATTATATCCGGAATATTCTGTTATCTCATAGTAACTATTATATCCAGAATATTCTGTTATCTCATAGTAACTATTATATCCAGAATATTCTGTTATCTCATAGTAACTATTATATCCGGAATATTCTGTTATCTCATAGTAACTATTATATCCGGAATATTCTGTTATCTCATAGTAACTATGTAAGGATCAACGCCGGCGGCGTAATAAAAAGCCTAAACCCAGTGCTGGCTCATAGTAGTGGGACTTTCATATAGCAGTACCACTACTCACCTCTGCCTGTGCATCGCTCAGGTGTTGCCTAGATCACCTACTATTCCTGCATAAAACCAGGCCACACCTGAAACCCAACGCTTCCACATTGTCTTGGAAATATCCAAGCTGCAAGGAGCTACCTGTTGGGCCTCCTAGGACCCATACTCTGCTGGATCCTATTTTCTCAAGACTATCTGTTATATCTCTCCTGGACTTATTATTTGTAAACCTCCTGGATCTCCCTACTTACTACAGAACCTCTGGACTTGTTATCCTCCTGGACCTCCCAAGTTTTCCTTGCCTGGATTATAAGGACTTGCCCATATCTCCAAGGACTCGGATATATATACATATATATAACCTAAGTACCTTGTTGTATTGTATCTTTTTGATCTGTAGTTTCCCTTTATACCTGTATATTCTGCTCTGGTTCCCTCTAGCCCTGTAACCTGTATATATTTGCTCTGGTTCCCTCTAGCCCTGTAACCTGTATATATTTTGCTCTGGTTCCCTCTAGCCCTGTAACCTGTATATATTCTGCTCTGGTTCCCTAACCCTGTAACCTGTATATATTCTGCTCTGGTTCCTCTAGCCCTGTAACCTGTATATATTCTGCTCTGGTTCCCTCTAGCCCTGTAACCTGTATATATTCTGCTCTGGTTCCCTCTAGCCCTGTAACCTGTATATAATTCTGCTCCTGGTTCCCTCTAGCCTGTAACCTGTATTATTCTGCTCTGGTTCCCTCTAGCCCTGTAACCTGTATATATTCTGCTCTGGTTCCCTCTAGCCCTGTAACCTGTATATATTCTGCTCTGGTTCCCTCTAGCCCTGTAACCTGTATATATTCTGCTCTGGTTCCCTCTAGCCCTGTAACCTGTATATATTCTGCTCTGGTTCCCTCTAGCCCTGTAACCTGTATATATTCTGCTCTGGTTCCCTCTAGCCCTGTAACCTGTATATATTCTGCTCTGGTTCCCTCTAGCCCTGTAACCTGTATATATTCTGCTCTGGTTCCCTCTAGCCCTGTAACCTGTGTATACATATATACACTTCTTCCCTATTCCTTAGCTTTTCCCCTCCTATTCAGTATTCTCCATCTATTGCATACCTCTTCTATATCTGTTATTGCCTTTGCTTTATTGTGTATTTACAATAAATCATCATATACATATATATATATCTGCTTTGCAAGACTTCTTCATTGCACATTGGCTCGTACCTACCGCCCCGGAACCAGCACCTTACAAACTATTATATAAGGAATATTCTGTTATCTCATAGTAACTATTATATCCGGAATACTCTGTTATCACATAGTAACTATTATATCCGGAATATTCTGTTATTCCATAGTAACTATTATATCTGGAATATTCTGTTATCTCATAGTAACTATTATATCCGGAATATTCTGTTATTCCATAGTAACTATTATATCCGCAATATCTGTATCCCATAGTAACTATTATATCCGAATTTCTGTTTATCCATAGTAACTATTATCCGGAATATTCTGTTATCCCATAGTAACTATTATATCCGGAATATTCTGTTATCCCATAGTAACTATTATATCCGGAATACTCTGTTATCCCATAGTAACTATTATATCTGGAATATTCTGTTATCTCATTGTAACTATTATATCCGGAATATTCTGTTATCTCATAGTAACTATTATATCCGGAATATTCTGTTATCCCATAGTAACTATTATATCCGAATATTCTGTTATCCCATAGTAACTATTATATCCGGAATACTCTGTTATCCCATAGTAAACTATTATATCTGGAATATTCTGTTATCTCATTGTAACTATTATATCCGGAATATTCTGTTATCTCATAGTAACTATTATATCCGGAATATTCTGTTATCCCATAGTAACTATTATATCCGGAATATTCCGTTATCTCATAGTAACTATTATATCCGGAATATTCTGTTATCTCATAGTAACTATTATATCCGGAATATTAACTATTATATCCGGAATATTCTGTTATCCCATGTAACTATATATTCCAAAATATTCTGTTATCCCATAGTAGACTATTATATCCGGATATTCTGTTATCCCA